>CAEMYA010000149.1:689521-743494 GCA_903131615.1 Diplodus sargus | reverse complement strand
TCCTGTGGAAAAAGGAACTGAATGTCTACACGAAAGTGCGCTGCAATAAATGAGTTTGTGAACTGATTTGAAAATTACATGTGTCCACTTTCTTGTCTCCTGCTTTAATAAGAGTTTGTTTAGTTCGCTTGACAAGTTAAATAAAATTGATAAAATGATTGAGTACAACTTCATGGGATTAGTCATTTCAATTAACAGTGCCTTTTTGCTTTTTCCTGAGTTTACATTGTGAGCCTTTATTTCTTAAATAATGAGAATTTTAAATTGTATACATTTTCCTTATATAGCGGACACACCAACTGCAACTAAATCAGTCATTTTTACAGTGATTTTGAAGCAGATATTGTATAATCTGATTAATTTAAGGTAATGAAAACATTTGACAGTTTTTATGCTAAGATCTGAGAAGCTAACTGTATCTCTCTGCCGGGACCTCTACAAGAAGGAACTTACCTTCCTCAAATAATGGGAGAAATATTTAAGAACGTTATTTTTGAAACAATGGACAATAGTCCTTGAAATACATGAATCTATTTTCTGCTTTTAGAGATGATACAAATTTGTACAAGAATTGATTTTTAATGCTAACATATAAAAGGCTAACTGTATCCTTCCACCTAGACACTTCTATTTTCCTCAAATAATTGGGGAAAAAAATAGGAAGCACTCAAATTAACCAATCTATTTTCTGCTTTTACAATGACTTAATGGGGCATATATTTTTTTAGAGATGACACAAACTTGCTGGTACTATATTTGACCAATACATCATGGATTGGACTTTTTTTTTTATGCTAAGATATAAAAAGCTAACCGTATCCTTCCACTAAGACCCTCTAAAAGAACCTCATGACACTTTAATTGTCCCTTAATAATGGAAAAAAATAAATAATTTATTTTAAATGGTTGACAGTACACCTCCACATAAACTGATATATATTCTGCTTTTAGAATTACTTTTGTACAGTACTATGTTTAACCAACACATAAATGGATTTGACAGCTCGCAGTATTTTATGCTAACATTTGAAAAGCTAACCGTATCCTTCCGCAAAGACCTCCCAAAGAACCTCAGGATACTTTAATAGTCCTTTTAACAATGGAGGCATATTTATTTCGATACAATTTATGGTACATCATCAAACAATGTCATCTATTTTGTATTTAGATGACATTTAAGCAGCATCAGATACAGTATCTGATTTGACCGTTTGTTTAAGCTAATGCATTAAAAGCTAACTGTATCCTTCCGCTAAGACCTCCTAAAGAACCTCAGGACACTTTAATTGTCCCTTAACAATGGAGGCAGATATATTTCGATATAATTCACGGTACATCATAAAACAATGTCATCAATTTTGTATTTCCTGCTTTCAGATGACATTTAAGCGGTATCTGATACTGTATGTAACCGTTTGTTTAAGCTAATGCCTTAAAAGCTAACCGTATCCTTCCGCCAGGACCTCCCAAAGAACCTCAGGACACTTTACTTGTCCTTTAACAATGGAGGCATATATATATATATATATATATTTCGATGTAATTGTTAGTACATCATCAAATAATGTCACCTGTTTTGTATTTTCTGCTTTCAGATGACATTTAAGCCGTATCTGATACTGTATGTAACCGTTTGTTTAAGCTAACGCATTAGAAGCTAACCGTATCCTTCCGCCTCGCAACAAGCATCTGAGCTTCCGGTAAGCGCGTGAAGACCCTAATTAAAGTAGTGCGGCCACAGGTGTGTGTGGAGGTGAACCAGCCGTGTCTCCGGCCCCACACGGACCGAACCACCGGGAGGACAGGACGACAGCATGCCGCTGAGGCGGACGAGGAACGCGGGGACTGCACCGAGTAAGGAGCAGCTGGGCCGGGAGATGCGGCAGAGCCGGCTGGCGCTCTTCATCCAGCAGGTCGAGAAAGAAGGTCAGGGAGCGACTGAACGCCACACAGCCTCTCACCTGTCCTCACCTGTGCTAACAACACCTGAACATGTCCCCCTCACAGCACAAGAGCGGATGAACGACCTAGAGGCCAAAATGGAGAACACGCTGGCCACTATGGACAAAGTGTTCAAGGTGGAGGTGATGAAGATGCCTCCGTCTCTTCAGAGCGCGCTGATCGGGGATCTGATAAGCGGTGAGCCCTCCGCGTCCACACACTCATTAACTAGTTCCTTTCCTTTCTCACCTGTCACCTGCCTTCTGTTTTAAAGACGAGGAGATCTCAGCAAGCGAGGTGTCGATCGCCATGAAGGTGAGTTGGCCCAGTTGTTGGACCTGCCTCCTCCATCCAGACAGGTGCTCACCTGTAATAACAGCCATGATTCTCCCCACCTGCAGAATGAGTCCATGGTGATGCAGCAGCCGCTCAGGAGGGTCCCCAGCAAGAGAGGTGAGCTCACCTGAGGTCACCTGAGGTCACCTGGTGCCTCAGGGTTCACATCAGGGCGCGAATGTCATTCCTTCACACTTTAATTTTACACTCCTTATCTGTGCTTTTTGTTTCTTAAAGGAAAATCAAGTGATTCTACATCGGGTCGGTCCACCTCGGCCCACAGAACCTCATCCAAGACCTCCAAGGTGAGCAGAGTAGCAGCCGCATGACGAGGATTAATGAAATAAGATTACGAAAAACAAACTGAAAGGTGCTATAAGTTGTTTTTTGGAAAGAAATTGACAAATTATCTTTGTTTTCATGACTGAACCAACAAACTCACCATAAAGGACAACACAGTGTTGTTTATATGTGGCGGACCCTGCCACCTTTCTAGCTTCAAGCAGTATTCTGGGACCTTATTTTCCTCGGAGAACCTCGTGATCATTCGGTTATGGAAAAAGATATTTCAGAGTTGGTATTCTTACGTCATTAGTATTGTAAATATTAAAATTCTTAGTGTGAATTTCGTCTCCTAAACAACACAGTGCCCCTTTTTTTTTTTAAAGCCTGGGTTTTCTCAGACAGCACCTCACTTAAAAATCTTCTGGCAAGTCTTAATTTGAAGGAAATGGTCTCAGTAAACAGTTTGGGTTCGACACCGCAGGCCCAGTCTTGGTATCTGATTGCGATTTGACGATGTGGGCATGAAACAACCGCTGCAACCCTGCAGAGGACGAGTGGTTACAGTCACGGATGGATGGAAAGAGACTCAACCATCAAATATCTTTCTGCAGAAATTGTTGCTTCAAGCATCAGTCAGAGTTTAACTCACGACTTTATCTCTCAAAACTTCCAGATGCTGTTTGATAGTCAGGTGTGACATGCACAGAGTCGACAGGAGAAGTCGTCCTGAGATTCTGCTGAATGATTGTTCTCCTTTTCTGTAATTTCTTCACTCTAAAACACCATTTCAGACATTTGTAATAAGAATTATTGTTGTTTTCTTCTCTTCTTTCTAGGGAGGAAAAGGGTCAAACAGGACCCGAACATTAGTTGGTAGTAACAGCACTGGGAACCTCGGGTAAGACTGGAGACTTAAAGGTGCAATATGTAAGATTATTAGTTAAAAACATTCAAAGCCTCAGTCAGCAGTTACTCTGATATGCTGCTGCTGTTTGTTAGGAATATTCCATATTTTCAGTGTCTACATGTGATGAATGAAGCTCAGAGACGTCGACTCTTTCTTTCTTTCTCTCTTCAGGGGCGACTCGGCCGCTGCCAAGAGAACACAGAGCCGCTTAAGAAAGACCAGCGAGCGGTCCGTCCCGAGCAAACCCAAACTCAGGTGAGTCTGAAGTGCAGGTGTTGTATCTGAAGCTGTCACATCCAGATGTTTGTTTTCTACCGGCTCTAACGTGAGTGATTGTCGTGCTGTGGCAGGTCTGTCGTCTCTGCAGGTGATCTGCACTGTTCTGTAGCAGGTTCTGCTGCACACATCACCGTCACCACAGCGCAGGGACAGGTACTGATGGACTTTATTAACCTTATTTCAGCCACCAAACTGCCATCATTCAGCTTTAGTAGTTTAGTCATGTCTTCCTTTTAATGCTGGAATTTAATGTTAACTTGGAGGATTATTGGTTCGATGGCACAAACGTGTCTGTCTGTTTCTCTTCGTTTCTTAGACTGTCAGCTTTTCTGAAGAGACGAAGGATGAAATTAACTTGGACGTGCTGGACGACGTGGCGTGGTGCCAGATTCAGAGGCTCACGGTAATAAAACGAGTTAATGTGAGAAGTAACTGTGTGACAAACGTTAATCTCTCTTTGCAAATGACATTTTTCAGAGTCTGATGGATTATCTGTCGAGGCGAAGTCGCTGCAAGCAGTGAGCGAAGACGCCTGAGCGTCTGCTGTGGACACTTTTTATACCAGTTGTGCAAATGAGAGTAAAATGTGCTTTATTTGTCTTGAAGAGTTTTAAAAATATACAATAAAGCTTATGAATGTTACCTGACTTTGCTCTTTAAGTGTGACGAACTTAATGAGGGGAGATGTTGCCACATTCATTTTAGTTGTTTTCTTTTTTATTTCTCCGTAAGAATCTCGAAGCTCAAAAAGATGAATTCAGTTTTTATGTGGTGGAAACAAAAAGACCCAGTAAATGCCAACTCTGATTCCAGTAAAGTTTATGTAGAAAGAAACGCAGGATGAAGTTCTTCCTGTCGATGTCTTGATTAGAATTTGGCACAGAATGACAAATATCACATTTGAGGTTAGAATTAAAACATTAAAAATGTATAAAATAGTGTTTGGAATGCAGCTGTGTTAGTTTTGCTTCAACATTGTTAAAAAAAACATGAACATTTGCCTACAAAGCAGTTTACGATTAAACATCAGAGCAGAACGCTGACGGACGACTAGTCCTGCTGGGACGTCAGCGACTCCATCTCCACCTCCATCGGCGGCTCTCTGTGCAACTGGCTGGATGGAGAGCTGGAGGAAGTCGCTCGCGTGCTGCTGGCACCGTTAGCCGGGCTCTGGTTCTGCTCAGGGGCCATCCGCGGGTAGAAGGGCCCGACCAGCCAGTTGAGCGGCGTGTTGTTGACCACGTAGTCCATGACGTTGTCGAGGGAATCCCTCATTCTGGCCAGCTGGGCTCTGCTGCTGCTCAGCACCGAGTCCGGCACGTCTCTCAGCCTGTTGGCCTCGCTGAAGCTGGTGTACATCTGTGAGGCGGAGCGGCTGAGGGAGAGCGCCTCCTGCTGGATGTTGTTGGGGAGGCCCTGCAGGCTGGAGACCAGCGTGAGGCAGGTGGTCTGGAGCTGCTGGGTGAGGGAGCGGGCCAGGGCCAAGGTGCGAGACTCTATCACCTGAGCGGAGAGGATGAACTGTTAGATATGACATACTTCCTCTTTCCATGTTATCGCTCTGCTTTCTGTTTCCTTACCTCGGCCTCGTGGCCGTTCTGCTGGTTCGGACCGCTGGACCTCCAGGCCACCAGGGAGCTCAGCTTGTCACTCACCATCTGGTTCGCCCCGTCAATGTTCTTCCTGCCATATTCAATCTGGAAAAAACAAACATTTCAACGTCAAGTTTGTCCATCAGCCCTCTGAGTGATATTTAGCTGGTGCTGCTGATGTTAATAATATAGAAACCCACCAGGTCCACAGTGGAGTTCAGCTCGGAGATGAATTCCCTGCTGCGCTGCTTGGCGTCCTGGATTCTGGACACGGCCCTGGTGTAGGCCCGCTTCCTCAGCTTGGTGGAGAGTGAACCCAGGCGGACGTAGTAGCTCGACTCCCTCCCGTCAAAGCCTCGCACAGTTTTGGCCTCCAGCTCTGTCACGAGGAACGGAAACATGAGCCTAACAACATAGGATTTGTCTGAGTTCTGTTTAAGATGTTTTTTAAGCTTTCTGTCCATGTAAAAGTCGCTGGAGGCTGCGAGGAATGTAGGCTAATTATTCAGCTGGTCAATCCCCTCAAAACAAATCCATGTGAACTCGGATTCAGCGGAAGTTCACTGTAAACAACATGTTCCTTAATGATGGAGAAAACAGGCCACTTATGTAAACTTTGATTCTCAGAACAGAATAATCCGATAAGTTCTGTTTCTCCCACATGAACAACAAACTCCAGCTGACTGTTGATCGCTGACAGCCTGTTACAGAACAACATAATCTCACTTATTTCTTTTTTGTATGATTCATGAAACATCGCACCACTAAAGCGATGCTGGTGGTCCCACTCACCCAGCTCGTCCTCCGTCAGAGGCAGGTACTGGTCCACCAGACTCTCAGAGGTGCTGAGGGCCGAGTCCACTCCGCTGCTGACCAGCCGGGCCACTCTGCTCTCCAGCACCGTGCTGACGCTCCCGCTCACGACAGCCCTGGTCCTGTCCACCCCGCCCTGCACCGCGCCCCTCGTCTTCTCCACGGCGCTGGTCAGAGTGTCCGACACCGTGTCCTTGGCGCCGGACACCGTGCCTGTCATGGCGTCTTTAGCGGTGGTTACCACATCCTTGGCACTGGAGACAATCTGAGCAGAGACAAACATCAGCCAAGTGTTGGTGGGGAAACACAGGACAGAGACACAGATTAGCTCACGCTGACGTTGTGTAATCTGTCGTGACGACCTCTGACCTTTGACCATACCTGCTCAGACGGCTGGTGGAGGATGGGCAAGGTCTTCTCGATCCTGTCCAAACCCTTACAGGCCAGGTCGTTGGCGAGGGCGACTGCAGGAACCAAAGACGTCAAACAGTCAGTCAGTGTTTCCTCAAACTAAAGAATTGCATCAGGTATTTATAACTGGAACCAGGGTGATAACGAGTAAACAGAAACTGGGTGAAAGATCAAGATGAGTAACCGTCCTGACTTGCACTTCCTGTTTCACTGCGACCTCAGTGTGACTCACTGGGTCCGAACGTAATCATCCTCACAGTTTCACTATGTTTGTGACCTCCATTAAACTTCTAAGCCACGTCTCCTTCATCATGTAATCTATAATAATCAGACCGGAGGGGGTTCTTACTCTGAGGCTCCAGCTTGCCGATGATGGGCGAGGCGGTGGTGAACACCACGGACGTGATGTTTCTCACGCCTACTTCAGCGGCCTCACACACGGTCCGGATGTAAGGGTGGGTGTCCTTGGTGCTGGAGTACACGGTGGACACCAGGTCACAGGTGGAGCTCACCAGAGGGAGGCTGGTCACCCTCTCCACCACATTCTGCAGGGAAACACAGAAGACTCACAGTTTAACTATGTTGTTCCTAGAAAGCTTGTAAACTGTCTCCTTACTCAAATAATAACTTTATATTTCCAGTGAGTCCAGAAGAAACTGGACACTGATCCATACTGTTTATCATCAGTTGTATATTCTTCCATCTAAACATGTAGGAGTACTTTTCTAGTGTTTGTTCTCCAGCTCATGCCACTTCCGGTTTCCACACATATTAACAAAATAAGATAAAAGTCTTTTTTCACACTTACTTGATTAGTAATAACTTCAGCTGCTGCCATGTCGCCTGAAACAAACCTGCAGGGAGAGAACACGAACATAAGACGCTTTCATTCTCAAAAACACAAAGAAAGGAAACATTTCAGCTGGAAAAGAAACAGAAAGCGTCGACATTATCGCAATAAAACCACACAATCAGTGTAATACTTCCGTGTCATGTTAGCTACATGATAATAAACAGAATAAAGAAGGTTTAAATCAGCTGTCAGGTCCATAGAAGTGACTTTAAAGTTACTCACCGTCAGTCTGGAGAGTTCGCAGTCTGTCACTGAGCTCAATGATACTCCGAGAGGAGCGTCAGCAGCTGTATTTATATTCTATAATTATCGCGAGATGTAGCGCGGCGAGGTGACGTCAGCCTCGGTAATGAGATGTGGGCCAAAGGTGAGAGAGGTAGAAGTGTAAGTGAGGGGGAATTCCTCCCCGAGCAGCCGTCACGTGGACGAGCTGTGACACAACATTTCACAACAAGAGTCTCATTTTTATTTTATTTTTCTCCTCGAATTATTATGATGAGGATGTTTTTCAGTGACCTATAATAGAACCTGAAGGCAACACTGTGCTGTAAACTGTAACCTGAGGTAAAAGTCTGAAAACTGGATTTTTATACAAACATTTTGACCCCTGCAGAAAAAGATAATCGTCTGCTTTATTAGTTTAGAATCAGTTCTGAGCTCACAGGACTTTTGGGCTCAGACAGGATCATCAAGAATCAACAGTTTCATTAAAGACTGAAAAACCTGATGATGATGATGATGATGATGATGATGATGATAGATTACAGGTCCTTCCTGTTCGACTGTGTGGTCAGGGTCTTGTTCTCTGACCAGGGAACCGGTTCAGACCTGGAGACGGTCCACAGGTGTGATGAAAGCAGACAGACTTCCCTGCTGGCCCACCTTAATAAAGGATAACTTCACTTTAACCCCACAAAGAGGAAAGACTTCATTAAAGCTGGATGACGTAGATCTCCTTCTAATGAATCGATATAAAAGACAAATTATATGAGATTGTTTTCAGATTTTTCTGCAGGATGCAAATAGATAAAAACAGGAAATGCTCTCCAGGACCGTCTGTGAATTCTGGATGTTAGTCTGGTAGAACACAAGCTGTTTTGGATCATCACATTTGGATATTTAGCCGGCGCTGATGTTCAACACGAAGCCTTTTGACCACTTCATCGTCAAAATATTCCCTCGCCGCTCCTACACTTGCTCTCATGCTATTTATGAGAACCGCCAGATTGATATTTTTTAAATGAAAGCACGAAATCTGACCAACCTAACCCAACACCCGACTTAATGCGGTTCTGATGACTTAATTTAACGGGCTGCAGTGCGTCAGCGGCTCGGCCTCGGCCAGTAGCTCATCAGAGCCACATGTGTGACTCTGGTCCCAGTTTGAGAGCACTTACATATTTCTATGAGGAATCTTTGTGTGCGTGTTATTAAAAATGTAAATGAAGTGTTTATGCGGTTTGTTTGATGGTGCACATTTGGAGGCCATGTGAGGAGACGTGGGGCTCGGTGCAGGTTTCTCCAGTCGGGCCAGCACACTGGGGTCCTGGGTTCTGAGGATAAACCCCCTCGGGCCCCATTTATCAGCCCTTGTATAACTCAAATAGACACCATATGAAAATGTTGGCTGCAGCAAACCACAGACTGTAATTCTCAACAAGATTCTGTTCGAGGGAAGTCAGAAGATTTTCAACTTAGTTCTGATTTATTTGAAAAGCAGCTGAAATAAATCAGCGCGTGCACCACGTTGTACTGGACATTGATCCGCTCGTATGATATTATCCACGTCATGTAGTCTTTGAATTGCCCGTGTGTGTAAATTGGTGGCAGTCAAAGTCCAACCGGTTGATCTAGAATCATGACTCACCAGGACGACATGCTGAAATCTGTAATAAAAATGAATCATGAGCTTAAAGGATTGTGGCGCGCTCAGCGTCTTTTCAACGTGGAAATGGGAGCATGTTGTGTTTTATGGTCCAGTTAGAGCGTGAAAAACACGAGCTGCAGTGAAGACGTGCTGAATGTGTTCAGTGTTAGTGATGATGTCACTGTCACCGGCTGCACCGACCGATCAGAGGCAAAACTGGACGACAGACAGCACAGACAAACTAGAAATTAGCTGGATTAAAGGTTTGTATCTAGTTTACAAGCATGATCTGATTCATCATCAATAAAAACAATGTTTGTATCATCACTTATGGAACAGGCACACTCACATATACTGAAAAATACAATATACACACGCCAGTAGATTATAAAACATCATTGTCACAACACTGTTAAAGTGTAACTGTGTTATATCTAAAACTAACTCTGTGAGCTCAGTGGAATCAAACCGTAGCAGTTTGGTGGAGCTGGACGACGGCACGCGTGGCTGAGCAGCACTCAGCTGACCAGCGAGCGAAAACACAATTCCAAGTGACATCGGGGTCAGTTTAGTTCAGCGTCCTAACGTGACTCCTGTGAACCTCATCTGATAATCTCGCGGCCTATCAGATGAACACACAGCGTCCAAACGGCCTCGGGGCCGCAGTCAGCTTCACTCTGTGTCTGTTCTCTGGAAAACATCGTTTCACAACACGAGAACTAAATGTTGGAATTCTTTCTTTTGTTGTTTCTTTTTATGCAATCACAGACGGTTTCAGATGCCAAGTAACTGAGCGATGTGATACTGGAGAGGAAAATGCTGCGACTCCTTTTGTAAATGAGAACAAAAAGTGAAAGTTCTAATTTATTGGCTGTGTTCTCGTCTCCACGGAGAGGAAGATATTCATCATTTAGTTTAAAATCAAGCACCAGGTTAATTATTCATTAATGCAACGTTAAAGTCTGATACAATAATTCTAATGAGTAATTCAAACATCCAGCATATTGTCCTCTCTGTTCCCTGATGACCTGTTCATGATGTCTATTCTGAACACTAGTATTTACAGATTTATACCACTAGATGACACCAAAGTAGACAAAGTTACTCATCACAGGCATCACGACCTGCGTCGTCCTGAATGTTTGTGTTCAGATAGGAAGCAATGGCCTCTACCCGGGTCACACGGGGCCCAAATTAACACATTTGTTAAAAAAAAGGAGATAAAGTCAATGCATGTCAAGAATGATTGTTGCACGGAACGCCTCGGTTTACGTGAAGCAGTGCAGCAGCGTGCATCCAAAGGTCTGAGGGATCTGACATGAGGTTTAGGAGACAGGAAACAGGAAACAGAATAAAGATTCAATCAGATTTGGGGATTTAGAGAGTTCGGCCCGATGCTAACACACCCTAGTCGTGCTGAAAGTCATATTTCGTGACGGTTTCATGAGCTGCCGTGATACTGCAGGCACAGAGGCGGTGATGATCTGAGCCGGGTCTCTTTGTACAGACAGTCAGGATGAAAAGGCAGATCAGCCTCTGGCCTCCTGCGTCCCTCGGGGCTCTGCTGGCGTGCAGGTGTCAGCAGGGGTCACACAGTCTGGCAGGGCTGAAGAGGAGATCCTCGCACGGCATCCCTCTTTTGTGCCCTCCTGAGACAGGTAGGGCGGCGGGCGGCGTGCCAAGGCTCCTGGCTGGGTAACGGATACCTGTGGGCTACTGGGAAAGTGTCACACCTCCGGATCACACACAGTCGGAGGCGCTGCGTGAAGAAAGAGCGCAGACAGAAGAGGAGAGTGGCTGTGCTTTCATGCTCTTTAGATCACGGGGAGAGAGGCAGCGATGTGGCTTTGGAGCAGAGGAGAGAGACAGTGACATGTCTTTGGTGCAGCGGTACGCTTTGGTTAACTCGACCCTCCAACTGCTGCTGCTGCTGCATTCATACATGTGCTGTCACACATCGCAGCCTGAGCCACGACCGCCTGTCTGCTGGGCTGTCCGTCAAACCTGCTCTGGGGATTCAATCATGATGTGGGATCCTGAGTAACATTGATACTCAACAGATAGATATTAAAGGGGCTGCATGACTATAATTTGTAGTAATTTAAATGCAATTATCACGTTTTATTGGCCATCTCTCTCTCAGTTTGCTTTCTGCAACAGTCCAAAGAAAGTGACTTTCTGCAGCGCAGCTCTGCTAACAGAAAGCAGCAGCTGCTAACGTTAGTTCAGGAGTTCGGTCTGCTCAGATAAACTGATGACCAGCCTCCAGCACAACATACAGAACCCCTTTAAGGTTCTCAAGACAACTGCAATACGTAGTTTACACAACAACAATGTTATACTGATATATGCAAATTACTGGGACTGCAGCGAATCATGCTAACTCACCATATGTCCGTTGTGGAGCTTCCGAGAAACCAGCAAAGTACAGCAAGAACACACACATCAAGTCAAACAGCAGACATTTTAAAATTTGCATCAGCTTTGCAAATACTATCCAAAAAACTCCAACAGAGCCCGACTCACACAGGACCCAGCTGCCTGGATTAGCTAATGCAGCTAACGGCAAGTAGCTGGCTAACCAAGCGAGCTAAAAGTCACAGGAAGTCCCGTTGTGTTGTTTCTATGTTTGGTTTTATCGAGGCGACCCGATCCAAGATGAAACACGTGAGGTCAAGTCCTGCTAAGTTAACGCTTCCTGTTTTGCAAATATATCTTAATTCCTGTTCCTGATGTTGCTGCAGACATCACTGTCGTCATCGCAGCTGTTCGCCACAAGGCACTCATTATCTGTCGCTGAGTCATGTTGGAGAATACCTTTTTGGCCCTGTTTAGGATTAAAACCGTTTATTACATTTGCTCAATAACAAATAAAACGCTGGAAAAACATGATACGGTATAATTATTGCAGATATTAGCAGACCGACGTGGAAAAAAGGGACGTGAAACGAGCGGTGCTGCCGTCATGGAGAACCGTCTGGCTGTCACTTTGATGGAGGAGGGCTGGACTCGGCGTCAGACGGAATTTGCACCAGAATTTCAACATCTGGGAACAAAAATAGCCACAAAAAGTTTTGTGGCCCCGCCGCTAAATTTGGCCGTATTATTCTTCCCAGCGTCACCTCGACCCTGCAGCCGGAGAGCTCGTGGAGACGAATTAGATTTTAACAAGACGCATGCCCTCTAGAAATAACCATTACTTCAGCCTTTAATAAACAGCAGACAAAGTGTGTGCTGCAGGGCAGCAGCCGCAGATTTATAGCGACAATATAGGCAAACGGACGAGAGCAGGATCTTGTTAAGCGAGGCTCTGTGCACCTGTCCCGTGTAATCCTCAAATAATGACTCCGGCTCATTAGCTAAGACATCCACGCTAACCGTCCACGTGTCCCGCTGAGAGGATCAAGACAGAAAACCAGTCAACAACTTTAAAAGTGTGAGCAAAGATCCGACACTTGTTCCAGCAGGACCACACCTGGACCCACTTCTACCTGGATGATGCTTTTATTTTTTGGGTAATGATTTTCACAGGGAGGTTGTGAAAACTCGCTGGAAAAGCAGCGCTCTGATCGCTGACCTCTGAGGCTCGGATATAATTGCTAAGCCAGTCAATGAGCGCATACTCTGAACGGGTCAGATGGGAGGTGAGAAAATGACCACAGAAGGCTCTTCCCCCTCGTGTTGGTCGGACACCATCCCACATGACCCCGCCATGTTTTGTTTTCACAGAGCCGTGCTGGGATTAGCAGGCCGGCTGTTTGTGCTGGCAAAGGGGCAGCGATTCACGGCTATATTTTCTGGGTGCTGTTGCTGACAACCAGACGGAGTCCTAGTAATTATGATATAATTGAGAATGATCTAAAACCGAATGTCCGAGCCAGTGTTTACAGAAAACAGCTGCTTAAATAGGCACTTAGAAGGAATTAGAATAACATTTTTTATGTCCCAGCGTGAGTGTGTCTCTGTCTGTGTGCAAGTGTGCATATATGCGTGGGCCGGCGATTTGGGCACCTACACAGACAAACTCTTTGTTTTGGAAGTGTTCGCTTAAGTCTTCGGGGGCAGACAGGAGCCAAGAACAACGTGGGAAATGGGCCCTCGCTTCATTTCTGCTTTCTCTCCGGGCTTTTCCTTCGCAGCCTCTCTGTCAGATGGACGTTCAGCTGGCCTCCAGAACGGTACCTGAGGCGTGCAGGAGTTTGGAGAAACCAAGGGAACGGCGCTCGGACACGAGAGGAGTCGTAATGGGAACCGAGTGGCAGCTGACAGCCGGGCCAAGCCGTCTGTTGTCCCCCTCTCCGTCTCTGTCTTCCCTTTCTTTCTCACACATGTGTTGTCAGCCGAAGACGTGCACCCGAGCAGACCTCGGCCCAGGTGGTCTCAGCGGGCAGCCAGTAGTACAAGATGCTGAAATCTGAAGAAACCGCACTGGCAGGAGCAGAATCCACTGTGAGGTCCGGGCCCGCCATGTTACGTGACCTACAGCGCTTGTCATCTCCACTCGGCAATTAGTTAATGCCATATTCCAGGAAATAAAGGAGATGAGTCATAAAGATGGTGATGTGCTGACACAATATCAAGCACACATGTTTATCGCCGTCTCTGAAAAGCCTCACGGAAAAAACAAAACTAATTACAAAGTAATACCTCGCTGATGAGATTCAAATGGAACCCAAGCTAGAGGAGAACGCAATAAATACGAAATTAAACATTCGATTTTCAGATTTTCTAGATAACAAGCGCAAGTTTGCTGGTGAGATCAGAGACGTTACATTACGATCTGGATGCAGCTGTGGAGGCGGAGGCCCGGTCGCTCCATCGAAAGCTGCTCAGCGGCGCATGAAGACAAAAAAGCTCGACTTCCAGACTATAAAATGACCCAGATCTTCTGCGCTGAGCGGCCCAGAGATGTGCCGGCTAAGACTTCCACCGACCGAGCCGGCTAACTTCAGCTGAACACTAAAAAACTTTGACTGCAGTAGAATTCCTGCAATTGAATGTCGCTCAGCCACCTTTAATTAACATACTTGATTATTAGATTTAATTGGAATCAAAGTTACACTGCTTCTGTATCAGATTAGCCACAGCTCTGCGTTTGTAGCTCAGGAAATAAACACCTCGCAGGAATACAAAAGGTAAAAAACACAAGCTTGGACACCAACTTGTCCGATCCGCGCAGATTAAACTGATCCTGAGGGACGTTCAGTCCTAAATAACACCGTCCGACTCTTCTGCCAGCCACCAGCCTGCAGGACATTTTCTTTCTTCTCTTGCTTCTTGATTATTTTCTTCTGATTTGAGCGGAGGAAAATGTGATGAGGCTACCTGAGAAAGTGATTCTCAGGTTAACTTTGTCATTAGATGACAGGAAATCCTGGATTTGTGAAGGATGATGCCTTAATCTTCTTATGTGGAGCCGAGTGCCAGTTATTCACTGGTGAATAGTTGAGGGAAATGTATTAATATTCAACCAGCAGTGCTTTATTATTTGCAGTAAGCTGGGATTTGTGTGTAATTAGATAGTTCCCTAAAGAAGGAAAGGAAAGCGACACCCTCGGGGCGCTCAGACGAGCCGACTGATCATTGCCAGCAGAGTGAAGAGTGTTGTGCCCACTGTCTACATTTCTGACTGGTGGTTTGTGGCATGATGCCCTCAGACAGCACGCACTGGACATGACATGCCTGATGGAACGCGATGCCTGCAGCCGAAACAGATCCGCGCTGACAGACAGGCAGGTTACAGTTCCCTCAGCGGGCCCGGCATTCCCCCGGGACACTGCGGCCCGGCGATGGCAAGAGCTTTCGTTTCCTCCGGAGTCTCCGGCATGAGCAGACACACACACACACACACACACACACACAGATAGTGTGCCAAATTCCACAGAGCCGTAAAGGCAATCAGGGACAGATGAGAACGGCAACCAAGTAGCGGTGAACCACATGCCGGCGGACTGGAAGCAATAACAAGGTGCCACAATAACACTCGGAGGAGTTTGTGTGCTTTGTGTAATTTGCTTATTTGCTCTCTTGCCCGGATCGTTTCCATTCTTACATGTGAACTCTTAAAATCAAGGTACCGTACAGCCAGGGTGTTGTTAGCTTAGCTTAGCATAAGACGGGAAGAGAAACAAACAGCGAGCTTGGCAACGGCCGAAGGTAATAAAATCCACCTACAGCACCTCTACACAGCGCTGTGGGGGATTTCTGGAGGCTGTCCCGGATGTTAGCTTCACCCCGGCTCCTTCTGCAAAACAGCCTGCGGGATTTTTGACTTGGATGTTTGATTACTGACGAAAATTAGTTTGTTTTTCACGTTTCTGAACATCACCTCTGTGATTTTTGGGGTGCAAATGAAATTACTAGACGTTAAAAGCTTGAACTCCATTTATCACCAACACTGAACATCTAACTACGTTAGAAGCCACTTTACTTTAAATGTGAAACTCTCCTCACCATCACCTGGCTGTGACTTCATATTTCACCATATCTTGCAGAGAGAAAATGTTTTCCTCCCAAACCTTTCTCTCTAATCACGAAAGTCTCAGTTGTGAAACTGCTCCGAGGAACCTGTGAGCTGCCTCTTTCGTGCAAAAACAAGCTAGCTGGTGTCCCATGAAGGGCATTTTCTCTCGCTGGTATCTGGCAAATTCCTGCCCTCTCTTTGAACACATGTGACAAGCAGCGCTTTGACTCTCAGGCCAAATATCGCTGATCAAACAGCCATGTTTGGTGTCAGCCGGAGGGAGACAACTAGGTTACTCATATGGGGGGCGCTGACCCGCCCCAGGTATGTTTAGCCAGGAAACCAACACATGTACTGTACATACTGCGGCCCCATTCTGCACTTGTGGAGTCATGCTTCTGTGCCTGTGTGTGCGAACACATAAACATGCAGAGTGCAACGAGGAAAATGTCTGAGCGCATGAAACGGCCTCGCTGAGCATCCAGCCCGGTCGTTGCATTCAAACAAAAGATCTCAGCGAAAAGACTGTCATTAGCTGCAGCCTCAACCTCTTATTTGTCTTCACTCGCAGAAACTTCCCCTAAGATCTGTTGAGCAAACAACTGACAGATGCTATTTAAGCTTTTAGAGTCCCTAAAAATACATGCGCGCTCAGGGCAGTGATTTTGCAGCTCTGCTGATGGGCGCTTTGAGCCGCGGATCCTGCTGAACACGTCCATCAATAAGAGCAAGCAGCATTTGTAACATGAGGACGTGGCTTAGCCAAGCACCGCCAGTCGCACTGAATGTAAACTATTCATGTCTTGAAGCGTTATCTGCTGCCTGCTCCGGCTTTGTGGGGTGTCTGCGGCGCTGTGAGGGTGTCGGGGGGGCAGTCAGAGTTCAACAAGAGTCTTTCAGAGACGCTGGACTGTTTGATCAGGTACGCTGTGAGGGAAGATTTAACCTCCGAGGTGAAAAGGACGCGATTTCAACCCCACTGCGACCTTCAGGTAAAGACTTTTCTCCCTCTCCTGGGGAAATAAACATTTACATTCCTGCGCTCAGTGTGTTAATAGAGATTAAGCTGAATTCAAGCCTGCGTGTCAGGCAGCAATTCAGGTGGCTCATACCATACATACCTATACTATTGTGTGGCTCTCACGGGGCATCCTCCTCAGTGCTTTGAGCTCGGCTGAGGACAGATGACATTTTGGAGGAACGTTGTTATTAAGGTGGACCTGGACAGCTTCAAAAGCCACAAGCGAGTCCTAAAGCCTCGCCACCATAGCGCAGCTTCAAAGACCTTAATGTCTCTGACTTTAATGAAGGTGCGGGATCAAAAGGAAGAGGAGTCGCCGACCTCGGGCATCAATTATACTGTAATGCAAGATTCCTCTCTCACTGAAGTGGAAACTGTTGTGGTTCTTATTATAGTTTATTTCTAAATATGATTTAATCACCACAAAAAGGGTTTCCAACCCTCTAAAGTGAAACACATCAGGTCAGGCTGGCGTCTGACCCGCTGTGGGACCCACATTAAGGAGGCATTCAGTTCCAGATACAGTGCAGACCTTTCCTTAAATTGCATGAAAAATACAATTCTCACAAACGCAGAGGGAGCTGTAATTGTTATTGGAGCCGGAAAGGAATGACATGGGTCCCATCGAGGTAAATCAGAAACAACAGCAGATTTATCACATGCCAGCCGAGAGCACGACCGCTTCATTCCATCCAGTTGATCTCAGTTCACAAGCAGTCGGCGCTCGATTCAGATAAAACTCCTCCTGACCTTAAATGGCACATGGCTGGCAGCGCTGGGCGTCCGACTCCAAAGACTAATGCATTTCATACTTGTGACTGAATCTAAAGCTGTGAAAAAAAAGTCGGCGAAATCCTCGACTGGGGCGCAGCCGGCAACACATGGCCCACGTTCCAGCTGAGGCCCGAGGACCTGCGGTCCACATGGTGCAGGGAGGCGGCCCGTCTTCTGTTGTGGTGCAGCAGAACTCGGCCCTGTGACTGCAAGTAATCAACAAAAGCAACGATGATTAAATCAGCGAGACAGGAAACCACGGCCAGCGATAGCTCGAGAGGATGAAATCTACTCTGACATGTTATTGGACATTCAGCGCGGTTATGACAAAGACAGAAATTAATACGTTCTGTTGTTGTTCTTTCGAGCTGAGAGCTGGTGGAGAGGACTGTTGCCACGCTCGCGTCTGCACGACAAATCTGTAGCTGGACTGTTAGCGTAGCATGCAGACTGAAAGCAGGTGAAACCAGCTGGCGTGACGCTAAAATGTTTCTTTAATTCAGTTTATTTTAGAGGCATGTTTGTCTCGTTACCTTTGGAAAGAGCCATGCTAAGCTAACTGGTTTCCAGCTGTAGCTTTCTTTTTACCGTAGGCTACGTATGTGAGACAGAAAGGCTGTCGTCGTCATTTAGCTACCTGCTAGCAACCTTTATTTGAGACATGTGAAGGCTTTATAATTCAAACGTGGAGTTATTTACTGACGTATTTTACATCGTTGAGCAAAATGCAGGTCGTGGCGGGTCGTCAATCGTATCATCTAACAGGTGCATTTTCCAAAAATGTCAAATTATTTCTTTATAGTTTCAACTTTATGTTCAATTCTGTAGATAAATGGGCCATAAAATGGAACCAAACCGTGTGTTTTTATTATACGAGTGATTATTTACATGTGTGCTGATGATATTGATGATATTGACACTAATATGAGTCCTTATAAACGTTTATTTTTATAATAATAACACTGTTAGTGTTCCTGCAGACACACACTGGCTGTAGCATCATCACACTCACACACACAAACACACCGAGCATCACTTGAGCTCCTCGTGTCTGTGCACCGGCTCGGCCAATCAGCGCGCGGCGGCTCGGGGCCGTGTGTCTTTAAGAGTGTAAGGTGGGTGAGTCCCGCTCCTCCTGACGCGCGCGCTGGTATGCAAACATAAATTTAGCAGCAACGTGTTTGCGGGGGAACAAAATATCTGGAAGCGGCCGTGAAGTGTCATGTCGTCTCCGGCGGTTCTTGGCTGACTTTAACCTTTTTCTCTCCCCCCCCTCCTCCTCCTCCTCCACCCCTCCTCCTCCTCCCCTCCACCCGTGTGAAGTGGAGCCGGAGAGCAGAGCCGAGCAGCGGAGAGGACCGTGACTGGACGGACCGGGACCGACGGACCGGGAGCGCAGGGCACACAGCTGTCTGTCCACACTGTGAGAGTTTAGCAGCGCCGGAGATGACAGGAGGCTGCTGGTGCTGGTGGACCGGGCTGCTGCTCGCCGCCGTGTGTGTGGAGGTAAGCTGCTGGTGCTGCTGCTGGTGCTGCTCGGTTAACTCTGACCCGGTCCATTCAGGAGTCTGACAGAGCGAGAGAGAGAGAGGGGATGGCGCGTCACTGGGCTGGTGGGGCTGACGCGCCCCGAACCCGCTGTCAGTCCACCAGAACAAACTCAGTCGCACCTTTTTTTTATTCAATGTATTTAAAAAAACAAACGAGGCACCTCGTGCTTTTAATTTGAAATGTCCTGTGATGTTGTGAGTCCAGGTGTTCGGGTGAAAGTGACTTTTATTGTTTTATTTATTTATTTATTTTTATTCAGGACTGATGTAATCCTACATCACTGGACCCATTGTTAGTGAACATGTGTGTATTTTATCAGGAAACTGCCTGAAATAAACAAAACATTATATAATTTATTCATCATGTATTAATTTGGTGGCGCTGATTGGACTTCCTCTTCCTGTGATGCTGCACAGCGATGACATGCCAAAAATATCTTTAGTCTTTTAAGTTTGAATATACTCAAAATGTGCTGAGTAATCAAAGTGTGTTATGTAATTAAAGGTGCAGTACGTAGTTTTGGTCAGTCTTTATTGACGGATTTATTTAAATAAATAAACTCTCGACCTGACAGGACGACACGATTAAATGCTGTTTGACTTTGTTTATATGTGGCGGACCCTGCCACCTTTTCCTTATAGAACAGCTTGTTTATTCAGTTTTGTATAATGATCTTACCTGCAACTTACATCACCTGCGTAGTGCCCCTTTAATACACGACAGCCTTTGAGTCACAACTTTTCTTTTTACCTCAAACCTAAAACTCTAACAGAGACAGAACTGGCTGTCCTCTGAAAGGTCGAAGCTTATCTGTCTTGCGTTGGACAAAATTTCTAAAATCAGCACAGTCAGCTGACAGAAATCACTACTGCAGCAGCCTGACGTGTTATCTGCTGAGGGCCCGGCGTGCTCCTGCGTCGTGCATGCAGACGGAGCTGAAGCAAAGCTGACACATGTCGATTTAACAGAACAGCAGAAAAGTTCTAAGTGGAGCACCAAGCAGTTGTTTGGCCTGCAGACAGGTTTTAAGGTCTCGCACAGAGGGGCGGGATGCCACCGTCGGCATGTGTAAATGACCACGACAGGTGCTAATAGCACTTCAAGGTGATTTAGGCTTCAGACACCCTGGCTGCCATGTAGCCCAGCTGAGCACGTCCGCGCTGTAATCAGTAAATGTCTGTGACAGAGGAGCGCTTCAGGCTCTCCAACTCTTTCCAGGCCACTGTCCAGTGCTGGCCGGGTTGTGTTACAGTTTAAATATTGGGGGGGAAAAATCACGAAATGGCACAGTAATGGTCTTACAATGTGTACGAGCGTCAGAGTGGAGCTGCTCGGATCTCTGATTGTGTTTTCAGGACGATCTGACGAGTGTGTGAATGATTGTCTGCTGGTTGGAACATCTTTGATTCTCCCACATTAACAGAAACCTCGTCTGCGGTCAAAGTGCAGCTTTGATTGATCGCACTTAACTCGGCGAGCTGCTCAGCTCAGCGTCCAGAATGTGATACGCCTTAACATTAACATTGATTTCTGTGTTGCAACAACTGGCGGAGGTCTGATTGTTTTGTGTCTGTCGCGCGGCGAGCCTGAGCAATGACTCTGTGAGTGGTCGTGAGAAGCTTTACCATCTGTGCAGGGAGTGACGGCGCAGCATGAGTCAGCGCTGGACGTTTATCTGTCCACACTCTCCACAGCGACCCCGCGCTCTGCGTCAGAGACCCCGGGATCAACAAGTGCTGCCTCCCGGGGTCTCTGCTGGGCAGCGGCCTTCTCTTTTCATCCCCGCTCTCAGGTCAAAGTCTCTGCATTTCCATTTAGCTGAAGAATGAGACTCTATATTTGTGCGTATGGCAAGTTGTGTGATTTGTGTGTGTGGGCCAAACGGCCTGTGGCTCCAACCCTAAATGGAATAGACCTTCCTTTGTGGGTGACATAATGACATACCTCGAGTGATTCTTGGAGGGTCTTGTTGCCCTCGCTCTATTCCCTTGATTTGTGCAGCTAAGTGGAACCTTCCAGAAGCTTTTTCTTCTCCTTTTTGCTGGATGGGGATTTGAAGGTGGTGGTGTGACCTTAAAAGACACTCAAGCATCTCTCTGAGCAGCGAGGTTAGTGCCTGTAAACACTGATTTGGCTCCAGCCAAGGCGACGGAGCAAAGCAAATCCTTTTTGTAAGCCTTGATTTTAGGTCTTTTTGGCGTTTGCCTGCTTGTGTCTCTCTTGATTTTGCCTCCGGTGCAGTTTTATGTAAAAGTCGAATATAACTTTAGTGCTAAATCCTTCTCAAAAGTGGTGCTGCAGGAAGGAATGCACCGTTTATAAATGTAGAATCTGTAAACCTGTGTAAGCTAACGTGAGTGAACCGTCAAAATGTCCTGCATGAAACCAAAAGTTGTTGTCTACATCAAAACAACAGTTATTATTCTTACCGTGACACAGAGACTTTGAAATACAGATATAAAACTTAACTAAAAACAAAAGGAGTGTCTGCTCCCGTTTTCTCTGCCCGGCGCAGGTTAATCTGTCAGTCTTAATATCATTCCTGCAAACAAGCCACAGCAAACAAACAGACCGTGACAATAATATCTCTGCTGGAAGTTCCTGGGAGACGACAGGGTTCATGTTTTCTGACACATGATGGATTCAAGTCAGCTGCCAGACTTCATCACTGTGCTCAGCTGCCACGCTCGCTTCCCTACATGCCTTTCTTTGTAATTACTCAGCTGGAATTCAAAAGGAAATCACCCACAAAAGCAACAGGTTTTGATGTTTATTAAAGGAAATGGTCCCTCTCAGATTGTGAATGCAGCGGGCAGAGCGTATTGAAGTCCTCAGGATGGGGAAGCTTCGGGGTCTAATGGCAGGATTAAGTGGGGTTGCAAACGGTCCCGAGCGATCGTCCGTCAACAACAACTTGTCTTGTTCTCTCCAACATGCTCCTCGGCTTGATTGCCTCATCATAAAGACCGCAAACTATCCAATTAGCTTTCATGAGTGCCCTTTGTTGTGGAACACAAGTGGAATGGGAAGTGAATTAATTCTGAGAGGGACCGGTCCCACTCGAGGAGTAAAGCAAAGGGCTCCGCGGAACATCTGGCCAGTGATGGATGGACGGAGCAAGTTTTTGGAGCGCATTAACAAAACCGAGTGTTTTCAGTTACGCTGCAAAAGCCTTCATACTCATCTCATTGTTCCCCATCTGGGCTTAATCTGCGGAGCGAGACTTCGGGTTGCTCGGTGTGGAAGTGCTGAAGTGTATGTGTGCAGTATTTCTCTCAATCCAAGGCCAAAATTCACCGGTACTCGTGTCTGCACAAATTGCCAAGATGCCCGCAAACTGTCTTTTCTTTGCAGAGCTCTTAGTGTTCCTGGCAACAGCAGCAATATTTCCTGCGTGTCCTGCTCAGGTGTACCGGGGATGCTGCTCTTCCAACACTGGAAGTCAAGAGCGCAGGCAGTCGTCCTCAGAGCGCCGCGCCAAAGGGAAGTAGCTTCAAACCGTCCTCAGTGGGCCAATGAAGGAAAAGTCCTCGGAACAGAACAAGACATGGCAGCTTCTACTGGATGTCGAGTCCCAGAGAAGGTTCAGTTTCAGCAGTATTTGTAGTAAACCTATAGCTACGCTAAGAGCTAGCGCTCATCTCCTCAATCAGAGATCTCACAAACGAGGCATGGCTGGAGACGGATATGTAAGATTAGACCTGGATAGCACTTATTTTTAGTTAAATGAATATTGAGACATTTGGGAAATATGCTTATTTAGTTAGGAGAGTAAATTGTATGCTAAATGTGAAGCTAGGGGGTGATTAGCTTAGCTTAGCATTAAGATAACAAGGAGAAGCGTGCGTGGATTCAACAAACGTGTTGATTAGGAAGGTTTAGAGAGGGTTGCTAGGCAGATTCTTTACCTTTGGACGGAGCCAGACCAGCTGTTTCCCTGTTCTGCTAGCTTGTAGCTATGCTAAGCTAAATGTGTCCTGGCTCTTGCTTTATATTAAGACACACAGATATTGATATTGAAATAGGATGTTCCCTAAAATATTTCCCAAGTGTTTGATACCACTTGAATGTTTGTGTTCTAGCTAAATCTGAAGCTAGGGGATGTTAGCTTAGCTTAGCATTTAGATTTTGAGCGGGAACGGTTCTGGAATAAGCAAACGCGATGTGACGCTAACTGTGTCCCGGCTCTGGGGTTCACAGTTAGCATGAAGACATGAGTGAGGGTGGCATCCGTCCTCTCACGGACACGAGAGCACAAAAGGGTATTTTCCCCGAATATTTTCCGAATTGTCAAAGTTTCATCAACATCAGGAGCTGATTAACGAACCACGCCATGTGAAAATTGAAAAGATGTGGAACGGGGAATGTGGATTTTGCCGTTTCCCCTTCAGAATCTGGTGGAACTTGATAGTGTTGTTTTCCTTTCAATCATTTGATGCCAAGTTCTAATAACATGCTGTGACTGACTGCCTGAAGCGGCCTGTGCCAGCAAATGGCATAACTCTGCGGAGTCGTGTTGCAGTGTTATGCCGGAGTGTATGCAAGAGTGCATGTTGTTCAGACTGCTAAGAATATCAAAAGGCATAATGAGCTTTTGTGGTTTCATGTTGCCCTGATGAAACCGTGAATGTCTGATTGTGCCACACGCGCTGTGATCTCTCTGGTTTTATATCAGGCTGCTGTCACGCATTGATAAAGATCTGCCAGCAGATGGCAACATTACAGCAGAAGGACTTTTAGTGTCCAGTTCAGCAGTGGTGGCCTCTGCAGCTCCCACGCCCATCACAGATACTCAGCTCCATTGTGATTGTGCAGGTGGCTGCCCTCCGTCCCCTCTCCGTTTCCTCTGGAGCCCCTTGTGAGTGTACTTGTTCCTTCTCCGTGAGGTTTATTTGTCATTGGCGAGCATGAAAGCCGAGCCTCTGGCATCCTGTTCCTCTGATGAAAAATCTTGGGCTCCACTCGCAGCGAGCCCACGTCTCCATCAGCGTGATTGAGCGTTGTTGTTTTATCCTGTTGTGTGTTCCTGGACGCCAGCTCCGACTTCATTTGCAGCAGCAGCAGCCGCGGCGCCCTGTGCATCATCTGGCCTGCACATTTTTCACACACACAGCCAATCTCGAAAAGCCCCAGAACCTTTGCAGTCGAGCTGCTCAGGCACATGCGTCTAAGTTCTGTCTGTTCTGTTCTGCCCCGGCCGTGACCTCAGATCCGTCCCAGGGTGGGATTGCAGCGGGAGTGCCGAGGAGTGGTGCTAACGAGAGGGGAGAGGGAGCACTCAGGGCCCCTCTTCTGATGCCTAATTAGAGGGAAGGGCAGGTAGGAGTTGTGTGTGTGTGTGTGTGTGTGTGTGTGTTGAAACAGCACAAGGGAGGATCGTCAGGAGAGAGGAGGAAGCCAGATTGGGCACTACAGAGGGAAGGAAAGAGGAAAGCAAGAAGGAAGAGGTGGAGGATGATGGATGCAGGAAGGTCAAGAATGGTAGAGAAAGACTAGACAATGATTATTCTTTATCGCTTTAGTAATGGAGTCAAGTTAGAGGACGAGAGGAAATCATAAATACATCTTTTTTCAGTGACCCAGGTTAGATAAAATGCAGTAAGAATATGTCATAGACTTGGAGAGGCTTGCAGAGATGGAAGGTGAGTGCCACGTGAGAGGATACAAAGGAAAAGTGGATTATTAATGGAGTGATATTGATGTGGATTTAAGAGAGAGCAGGCAAACGGGACACACACAGACACGAGGCTGTCTGTAGACATGGAAACAAAAAAAAGAAGCAATATTGATGGAGTGAGAGTGGAGGAGTTGCACGAAGCATGCACGGAGAGCAAAAGGCCAAACAGAGGTAACGCAGAAACAAAAGCCACCGGCGAAAAGATCGGAAAGTAAAGCCTAAATATTCAACCGCTTGTGGAGAAAAATGGACATGCAGCAACTCCAGAGCCGCCGACTGGTTGACAGGCATGAAAAACAAATACAAGACCAGCTATCTCCCGCTCTGACGTCCTCGCTCCTCTGGAAACGGGAAAAAGGAGGTTGCGTACGAGTGTGAGAGAGGTTATGTGTGAGCGTGGAAACACGACTGACTGAGAGGCTGCAGCGCTGGCTGCGCTGGATGTTTGCGAGGCTAATGATGCTCTCTGGTGTTCTCACATCTGTTTCCCCCCGCAGCCACATGTGCTTTGAGTAAACGCTGGGCTGCCACGACTAAACACCGGAGACACCGTTACAAATGATGTGCTATTAGGATTACCATGCGTACGGCCACAGAAGCAGATCGACGGTAAAGTCGGTGTGCGTCCAGCGTGTGGATCCTCAGTGTCGTTCAGTGGGATCAGAACTTCTCCAGGCCCAGTAGTCCATCTGCATTCACACAGAATCAGTTCCAACTGTTGATAAAGCAGTTTGTTTGGCTTTTCTCTATCACAGCGTCTCTGGTTTAGCCAAGCTCAGCGCGGACTGCAGCTCTCATTCCTGTCTTGTAAACATATGGCCAGCCAGTTAGCTTAGCATAGCATAAAGACTGGAAAACGGGGGATACAGCGAGCCTGGTTCTGTCCAAAGATGAAAAACTGCCGACCAGCACCTCTGAGGCTGACGGATTAACGGGGCTTAAAGCAGTTTCCGACCAGCGCTATGCAAAAAATGTCAGAGAAATGTCATGTTGTTGTGTTTTGCTGGCAGCGCTGTGTGTGTGTGTGTGTGTTTGTGTGTGTGTGTGTGTGGGATGATTTCCTGGCCAGCAGCAGCGACTTCCTGCCGTCCTCAGTGTGACAGCAAGACCGTGAATGTTCGAAGGATCCAGAGGAAACGTAGTCCTTGTGCAGGACTGATCCTCTCTGAGACGTCGGTGAGGACCCAGTTCTGTTGCTTTCCACCACAGGTGTGTGTGTAAATGTGTGTTTGTGGTCTTGTGACTGCTCTGTGTGCGGTGTGACCATTGGACCATTACTAGGCTGCTCACAGGGATTAGCTGGACCACGATGCCCTCTTTGAAATGCACTCGCACACACACACACACACAGTGACACAGCACCGATGCAGACTTGCTGGCCTCCCATGAAGAGGTTTGGGTCTCCCCCCCTTTTGAGGAAGCCCCTCAAATCTGTGTGGTCTTGCATCGTGTGTGTGTGAAGTGTAAGTGTGTTTATGTATTGTTTTTGAGTGTGTGTGTGTGTGTCAGGTAGGAGGTCATCGAGCAGCATCTCGACTCTAGATGTCTGAACTTGACGGTGAACTTTAAGCGACCTTTATTTAAGCGTGTGTGCGTTCAGACGGTGTGTGCAGTCTTGTTGTTTTGCATGTTGAGCAGTGATTGATGTTAACTACCCGTCTGAGAAGAAACACACCCGCGGGGTCGCTGTTGTTTTCCATCTCTCGGCCGGCTGATGGCCTTTGTCTCGCCCTGGTGTTGCATTTGAAGTGCCACTGTGGAATTCTGTGCGATGACATCACCCACGCCGCCGTCTCGCTGACCTCCCAGACGCGCCCTGCGTGTTTGAATCCGTGTAGTCCGAATCCTCTAAGCACCCTCCCTTCCCTCCTCCCGCCTCCCCGATGACAGGTATGCAGCTTGAAAAGTATTTGGCAACCATGACCTGGAAAAGTGCACGTTTGACATTGAGCATGTCACTCATCCTTCATTCCCCCCCACACACACTCGTCCTTCTCATCAGCGGGACGTAATGCGCTTTCAAATAAGGCCTTTTGTGTTATCAGTGCAGCTTCTCCTCTCATCTCGGCGTGATTCGCTCCATAGCTGGAATAGTTGAGATTGTGGTGACCAGGTGGCCTGTGAAGCCACCTCGATGATATGACAGATACTGGATACTCAGCTCGGTATGAAAGGTCCTAAAGCGTGTGTTTCAGATCATTTAAGCTCGACGCTGAGAGACAGGTGGACTGACAGACGGAGGGAGACGATGCAGGGCAGGTGAAGCCAGCCAGCGTTACTGTACGACCTCAAAGTCTCTCAACACAACCTACAGCAATTGTGAGGCGCTAAGGGGGCTTTCTGAAATATTACACAACTTTTATCTGACAGATTAAGTTACAAATTACTTTAAGAATTGAGATTTTACTCATAAAAGTCATCAGTTTATAGAATATTATACCTTTTTAAACAAAATTAAACTACAAAACAGTACAAAAAGTAGCTAACTTAGCTCCACCTCGATCTCTTGGAACAGAATTTATTTATATTAATGAAATTAATTTAATTTAATAGGGGAAATTGTTGAAGTTACCCTTTAATTTCCCAGGTGTAGTTTATCTATGCTAATTCAAAGCGGTTTCCAGGAGAAGATTGTTCCATCATGTTGTTTTGGTCAAAATAAGAAGTGAAAGCGGCGATTCTTACCCGCTGACCTCGAGACATAAATCATTTGATAAACCTGCTGACGTTTCACTTCTCTGCAGGGAAACATCTGTCTGTTCATCTGTCACACTCAATATTTCATACAGTATTTCCTCCAGGTGCACGCTACATCATTTTAACATCACACTACCCAAGTGGATTTTGATAAAACCTCAGGAAAATCATGTCGATAGAACGTGAAACACGGTGACATAATGCCTGCGGTGAGCCCGGAGACGTCGAGCAGGACGGAATGAAGGAGCGGCTCGCTTGAATTATGACTGACACCGAGGAAAAAAAAGCAGAACTGTTTTGACTGACAAACAATGGCGGGCTGTGTACCAGCGCGAAAAGTGAGCAGGAGCCATTTGTGTGTGTTTGTATGTGGGTGAAAGATGTGTGTGTGTGTCGGCGCGAGACAAGTGTGTTGGCTGATTGGCAGGAGGGCGCAGCAGGAATGTGCCTGGCTGCAGCGCTCTGCGGGACAGGTACAAACTGCTCCATCATCGCATGAGAGAGTAATCGTTACGGGCAAATCATTACATGATCAGAGGGAACCCGGTCCGGGCCAAATATGCACAACCCTTAAGATTCTCTGTCTTTTTTTGGAGGGGATGTTTTTTTTTTTTCAGAACTGTCAGGGAATGATGGAAAGAGAGACGGAGGGGAAGAATGTTTGATAGTCACAGGATGAGGATTGTTTGACAGGAGGTGAGAGCTGCTGTCTGAGGGAACAGCAGTGATGTGCCACTCACTGCTGAGTAATGTGTTATGAGGAAGTGACACCCGAGGGAAGCTGGTTCTGCAGGTGGAGGATAGTTAAAGGTCCGGTGTGCAGGATTTGGCTGCATCTAGCTGTAGCGTGTCTAACTGCAAAGCCGTCTTTAGAGCCGGCGTTTGGTTTGTGGGTTGTGGGCTTCTGAAGAAACGTGGCGGACTCCACGGAAGAGAAACTGCTCCCAGTCTGAACTGATAGCTGCATGGCTAATTGAGCTAACAAGCTAAAGACAGCTACAGATAGCAGCAGTGAGCGTTTACTCTGATGATACGCTGCCCACTAATTGTTTTTGAGCATGAATATGACAGGTGGCCAATTTCTTCCATATTGCACTTTTAAAGTGACAACATCATCCTTTCAGATACCACCAATGTCAGAAATGCATTTTAAATATGATTTATTAACGTCTACCCACAGGATGTGATGACTAATGTCCTGATCTTATCGGAGCTGTGATGTTCTCACACTCACTTAAAGAGAAGGAAAGGTGTCACGATCGATGAAACGAGAAGAGTTTGTTTATTTAGTTTGCTTGGGGATGAAAAAATGATCTTTCTTTTCTGATAAAAATGACTTTAAAGTCGATAACGATCAAGCAAACAAATCCAGGCAGTTTGTGCTGCACGTACTGCACGACGTGTGACGAATGATCCTGAAAACAATAAGTTAATAAATAATAAGTGCTGGATTACTTTATGTTTGCATCCTGCAGTGTTTTACTCGAACGCCCACAAAAGGCTCCTCAGACTGCAGAGGGAAGACAAATCGGCCCGTGTGTCCAGACGCGGTGACAGAAAGCCTTCGTGATACAAACTGGACAATGTAACTGGAATAAATCTGTAAAAACTGGCTCCTTCTTTTTTCCCAGAGCGCACAACATGTTAATCAGCAGCCAAATTCGCGACAGTTGGTCGATCAATCAGTTAGCGTTTCGTCTGAGCACATTATAGTTCCACCTAAATGTGACTGGCAGCGAGCCCTTTTGTTTTTGCGTAACAGGTTTGGAATTTATTGCGTTCACCCAGAGCTAACAAAGTGCCAGCCTCTCACCTCATACTGAGTGATTCTCACTCCCCCAGTGTTAATATTACAATATGTGGCTGTAATTGCAGCGGCTTAATCTATGCTGACAACAAATATTTTTGCGGGGGAATATTTTCCTTCGAACCAGACTGAGCTTGCAGACCGCTAATTTCTGCAACAGATGTGGAATTGGGCAATGCTAACAAAACATTTAGGTTTACACACCACTGTGATGCTGAGAGACGGCGACCCGAGTGTTGCAATAGACGTGGGAGGAGATTTACTTCACGACATTAGCGACTTATAAAGTAAAAGCGGTAATTAAAAGGCGCACGGCAGATGTATTAAGTTATTGTTTGCGTGTACGCCAGCTGTTAAGTAACCTGATCTGCGGCCGTGTGCAGGTGTGCGAGGCAGACACACCGCCTTGAGGATGTAGGTTCATGTTTAACAATGTGTGCCAAAACTGTCTCGCTTGTCTCTTCTGAAAAACTTTTATCAGTGCATCCATGTGTATCTGTAATGCAGCCTCGGGTGGTTCTTGCTCTGACATGCCACCATCTTTTTGGTTTGCTCTGAAAGTAAATATGCAAGTGTGAGCTTACATGTCTATCTTCTCATTGTGTCGTCTGTGTTTTTATCTACTCGACATGTTTGATTTATCTCTCTGCTCGCGCTTATTAAGAAAAGCTCGGTAAGCAGTGTTCAGATAGATTTACATCATAAATCCCTGTTTCATTTCCTCCCGTTAGTCTTTGTGCACTCGGAGCAGTTGAGGCTCCGCCGCAGAGTGTCGGCCTCGCGTGCCCACATGCTGACTCACTTCGCTCCTGCTGAGCCCTGATCCTGGGGTCTGGGGGTTCATCGCAGCCTCGCCCTTTTCCTGACGCTAACCTACTTCAGTTTCAGGCTTCCTGCTCCTCTCAGGTCAAACTTAGAGAGTGTGTAAGCACAAAAAAAAGGAGGGAGACTGATGACCAGTGCATGCATGTGCACAGGGCATAGGTGTGTGTGTGTGTGTGTGTGTGTGTGTGTGTGTGTGTGTGTGTGTGTGTGTGTGTGTGTGTGTGTGTGTGTGTGTGTGTGTGTGTGCACGCCCTGCAGGGACCCCACCCTCTGGTCTGGGATGTGTCTTCCTCTGCAGAGTGAAAGTGTGAAAGGGCAAAAACATCATCAGAAAAGGACAAAGGAAAAGAAATACGGTACTATCTGCTGACAAACCGTGTTAGAAGCTGGAATCAAGTGTCGTATACGAAACAATCATTTTGGGCCTGACAAATATTTATTTATTCTGTACCTCTCTATAAGGTCTGTACAAATGTTATGAACATGACCTTTAATTGATTTAATTATAGAAGAATCTGATTGGAGCAGTGCCCTCTGAGTCCTTTGAGCCGGTTCTAAACAAAGTTTTCCAACTGTTGCGATAAATTTAGACGGACATTTCCCTGATTTATGTGATGATCCAGGGCGTAGCGTGGATTGCTTTTCTTTCCGCCGTACTAATCCAGGTGGTTGCACAGGCTTGGCCCCGTTAGTTCCCAGATTTAACAGTGCAAATGAACCCGCTAATCACATAGACACATGCACAGGACAGAGGGACTCCCATCTGGGTTTGAGCTGGCGACTGCCAATCAGTGTCCGATATGTCAGTCCGTCTGTTAACATCAAGAGGTTTTTTTCTGTACATAAAAAGCCGGCTTGGCTTCTGATCCACACCAAACTTTCACGGTCAAGTTATCTGAATGACGCAAGTGAATCAGGGCAGATCCACCACTTGTGTCTCATTAATTAAGGCACACCCAGCTGTTGTCGTAATGCTGCTGTGTCCACGTCAACTTGCTGGCAGTAATTAACTTTCCGTCCCTCTCAAAGTAACAACTCTGGAGCCTCCAGGCCACAGAAACACAACAGAAGCGATGTTAAACATGCTGTAAAGTTGCGATGTATATATGCAGCGGCGCTCATAGAAGCGCAGTCCTGAAATAATAACAGGTTTTCCAGAGTAATGAGTTAAAAATAAAAGATTCAGAAACCAGAACCAGAAAATATCACATCTCACAGTGCCAGACTCAATCCACACTTTATTAATGTCTTTTTTTGTCATCAGATGGAAAACATTTTATTACTCGCAAATTTATTGAGCTCCTGATCCAAGAGAATGTGACCGCTGAATATGAGTTTTAAAATGAGTTTTCACGCCGTCAGCGGTTTATTACCATTTCTGTTGTTGATAGAAATGGACAAGAGTGGAGAGAGATGTCAAAGTTTAAAAGCAAAGAACCCTGAAAAATCATTAGGAGAATGGACCGAAAGCCAAAGTCGTTTTTTGGAGGATTCGAATGTTTTAGTCCCACAGAGGCGAAGGGTAAAAAAACTAGCACAGATGCTAAAGACTTCTGTCACACAACATTACATCAGTTTAGTACTAGTAGACTATTTGTTAGAGAGCTGTGGTGTAACGGATGTTAGCTAGCTAGCACGCAGCTTATAGTTTTAGTCAAATTTATATAATTTAATTATTGTAAGTAAGTGAAATATAAAGATAGGAAGGTGAGACTTCAACATTGAAAGGTTACTTCTACGGATAGCCTGCAGGAATGTAATGCTAGCATTACAGACCCCTTGATAATGTTAGGCTAACGTTAGCTTAGCTTTCATAAATAGCAGCGCACTGACTTGGATTTTGTTTCTTTTCTTTTTTGCTTTTCAGTCGGACACTGACAAATGAAGTCTGTAAATCTGTTAATTTTACAGATTTACTTTAGCTTGCTAGCTAGTTCTCTGTAGAAGAGAACTGGCGACATGTTTCACCGTGTAGGAGCGTAAATTGTGATTACCAATTTATCTGGATTTTACATTTCATTTTAATACATTTAGTTGTTGTTGTTCTAATGCTCCTAAAGTTGCTTTTATTTAGTGTTTGTCATGTTTTACTCAAGACAAAATGGTCGTCAGTGACTGCAGCTGCTGTCGATTTGCTGTCAGCTAATATTTTAAACGGCTCCTGTTTTTATAACCATTAATTGGCTTCTTAAATGTTGTTATTTCCTGGTATGACAGTAAACTAAATATTTTTGGGCTGTGTCATCTTGGCCTTTGGGAAATACTGATCAGACTGATTTAGACCAAACAATAAGGAAATAATTGACAATGAGTGAATGTAATCAATAATAAAAGTTGTCTGTTGCAGCTCTATCAAAGAGTACTTTATGTGGAGGTAAGTATTCATTGCCCGGCACATGTCTTCACTTCTCTGTCCTTTCCTTGACCCATAATTCCCTTCTTCCTGCCCACCTAACTCTTAAAGATTAACAGAGTGCTCACTACCTGTCCACCTGCTAGAGGCATCACATTTACGGGCACCAGGGGTAATCTCAGGGGTCCAGTTGGTTTTCTAATCCTTGGAAACAGAAATAGAGAAGCCGGGCCAAGGGCAGGCGGTTCAGCTCAGCGAGGATCTGTTATTGGAACTGCCATTGTTCAGCTTGGGAGGCCTCCTGTGTCAATATCAGAATTTACTTTGCCAAATCAACTTATTTGGATATTGGGATTTCTTGGCATTACTGAGATATTAAAAAAAAGATCGAGGTACAATCAGACAAAGAAAGTTGTGGCAGTGAAGGTTTTACTCGAGGTCGCGCCCTCGTTCCAGAGCACACGGGGGTGTTTGGTAGCGGCACCAGATTGCTATAAAGCCGCACTGGAAGCTTTCATTGGTTTCACCTGACTTGAGATATACCCCCAGGATCTCTCCCTGTCACCTGGATATCTGTAGCCAATGTGAACCCCGCCGAACGTGAAGCCATCTCTGTTACACACGCCAACAACAATGGAAAGGGCTGCCTGGACCACATTTTGAAGGTTTTGGTTGCAGAAGCAATTTTGGAGCTATCAGATTGAAACTCAAGATGCCAGAGCAAGTCAATTCTGTCAGGAATTTCTAAGAGGGGTGTGCGCCTTTTTGAAAGCAACTTTCTTAATGTAGGGGGAACAAAAAAAAAGACACCCTTTCATGGCCCGGGAACCTCGATCACAATGGAGCCGAGGATGCCGCTGTTGGGTTTTTAGCGTCTCAGATGTCTCCAGTATTTATGTCTTTAAGTCTGAGGTTGTCTGTAACAAAGCTTTTCAGGTATTTAGGTGGCCTGAATGACTTCGATAAGAGGTTTCGTATTATATTTCCATTAGTAGATGAGTCATTATGTTGGGGTGTAATACTACTCCGTTCATTTTAGAGGTACTGTTATCTCCTCGGTCATTGTGTGCAGTCCAGAACTTAATGGACCCTCTGATTTTCAGTTTTTAGGGTCTGGTAGCTGCATCTTCCCGATGCACATTCATGCCGTACTGTGTTAACTTGGCTGCCTGTAAGTAACAGAGGCTAAGCTAAATGATTTATGCGATATCCTCCCGTCTTTGTGTGTGCTAGCGCTGTAAGTCGAGCATGATGTATCTCTCCAAATCTTCGTACTCCTGCAGGATCGACTCATGTCATACCTGTTCCTCCTGACACTAAACCTCGCTTCAGTTCCTTTCAGCTTGTTTGGATTTTAGCGCTGCTGAGAGACAGCTTCCAGCCACTTGGATGCTCTTAGGTTTCATGCCACAAGGGGTTTGCTCTTCACTCTGAAAGAATTACATTTCTTACACAAACTGAAGCCGCAGCCAAGAAGTTTTAACAGATGGGTGCTTTAGCCAGCTAGCCTGGCAAGTATGTCCTTCTGAGAACTGGAGCTATAGTCCGTCTTTGGGGAGGACATACATTCGTGTTGCCCACGCAGTTTCTGTCTGCATTGATAGTTCAGAAGAAAAGCATCGGTTGTGTGAAACCAGTGCTTTGAAACTTCTGTCGTTCCCAAAATTGACGAGCAAAAGAAATAAAGCTCCTCATCAAGTTGACTTCTGAGATGCTGGACGAGGGGACAGCGGTTGGTGTCTCCCCTCCCGTCCTGTATTAGCATTAGCACGGCATGTTACGGCTGTTTCTTGTCACAAAGATTTAAATATCTGCGGGTGATTCTCATGTGGTGTGGTGCTGTGACGGGAATGATAAATGATATCCAGCCTTCAGCATCAGTAAGCTGCATGCTCGTACTCTGTCCCGTCAAAGTAAGAGGTAATTGCTGCCAAGTGGATGATGCTCAGTAACGTGATATGATATGAAACAACCAAAAAACATCTTTTGATGATGCCAGAACAGCACAAGAGCCAGGTCAGTCTGCTCCAGGGTTGATAAGAATGGCTTCCCAAAGCTCAAATCATGTTTTGTCAGTAAACTCTCTTTTTTTTTTTGACTCCCTTGGTTCTGAAAAGGGAAGGACGGGGAGAGCGAGTCCTCCAGTGACTTGTACTAAAGATGTGCCGGGCAGTGCCAAACCCGGCTCCCTGCTGAGATGACCCTGGGCACACGCTCCAGCTGAGCAAACACAGCCGCATTGCTGAGCACACACTCACGTTCAGGCTCGGCCAAATCCAATTATTTGCCTTGCCTTGAGTTTTTCTTTTTCCCCGTTTCATTTCAGTAGCGCGTATTCAACCACCTTTCCTCAGTACATACGAGCTGCGCTGCCAGGCTGGTCCAGGCTGACAAGCGCAGCACTGTGGCTTCCCTCTCTTCTATATTTCCCTCGTGTGAACATTCCCCTGCTTGTCAGCTTTATTTCTCAGCCCCTTGCTCATTTTTTCTGCCCCAAAACTTATGGCGTGACAGTCGGTATCCATTTTGTTTAATAGGGGAACCACCAAAGTCAACACGGAGGGGTTGTGTGCCACTCGATCACGGGCCGGTCGGCACAGAAAGAACGGTTCAGCCCACGTGAACATAAGCAGTTACAGTTTGACTTTCTGGAACAACTTTGACCTCCAGTGTTGCCGTAGTTGAAGAAAAGCGATTTGAGACATTGTGAAGAATCTAAATGTGAATCCCTTTGTAACCTGACATGTCAGTTTTGGTTTATCTCCGAATAAAGTTGCAACCATTGACATTGTGTCACCTGGTTAAGTTGATGTGGTTTATTTTAGCAAGTGTTGAAACATCAGCAATCATTTGGAGTTGGTATTTCTCCCGATGCTGACTAGCTGGCTGCACATCTTTGGGTTCAAACACTTTATCGTGGTGACTTCTTTACACGTTGGTGTTGGAGAAGTTCAAATAATATTCACCGAAAATAAAGATCAAGTTTGTTGCCACCTGTCCAGAGTCAACCCTCTTCTAAAAGAAATCACTATCTGACACTTCTGTAAAGCTCCAAACTTCAACAATATTTAACTTTCTCTCTATCTTGAATATGTTTCTGGGTAAAACAGCCACCTGATGCTCGATGCCGTGCACATGAAACAGTGTCGTCGTCAATGCGTCCTGCACGAGTGTCGGGTACAACACTTATTTCAAGAATGCAGAGTAATTCTCCCCACATATTTGGAGGCCGTCGCTCTGACTGCACCACTGTTGGAACAAGTGAAGTGTTATCTTAGCTAACAGTAGTTTGTTTGGGAAAGAATGTCTTCAATAGTTTTTGGGTGAGAACAGTACAGTCACACCCTGACAGCTGAGTCTTTCCATTTCCGATGAACCGCCGTGCCCCGGCTATATATTTAAACTGACCGTGGTAGACAGCAGGAGAAGCTACTTTTGGCTCGGCTGTTGCTTTGGAGCTAAATGATTTTCCTGAGATAACAGAGCGCTTGTCGGCCGGGCCCGCGGGGAACCCTGATGCAAAAACAAACATTTGATATGCTGTCTCTCACTGTCGCTGGGCCTGCATGGGAATGACCCGCCATGCTTGGAATACAATAAACAGACAGACGTTCCTGGAATTTGCACACACACGTGTACATGTTGGCAGAACATCTGAGGCAAATGTGCCAAAAGCGAAAGAATGCAACACAGATATGACGGCATTTCCTTATAGGACTGTAGCTACAGAGACAGGACACACAGCCAGGCTAACAGGGACCCCTGCGGTGGACTCACACATGCTGTCAGATAAATCTCCCATGGCGTGTTTAAGAGTTCAAATGGCGCCTCCGATCTGTCTCTTTAATACAAAGGGAATGTGGAGGACGAAATGTGCCAGCTCACCCCCTCAGCAGCTCGCCCGCCCTGCGCTCCCTCCGCTTCCCCCTTCAACCCTTCAAACGCCACTTTGGCTGCATCCCAGATGTCAGGGACGTCATTCATCAAACTGTTCCCTCGCGCCGGCAATTACACAAGCACGGCAGGGATGTTTGTCTTATTTTTTCTTGACGTGCCATCGTTGTCGCAGGTCTTGGCATTCACCCTTCAGGACTGGCGTCAAGTACTGAGGCTGGAGACGTTTGTTTTCTGCTTCAAATGCGTTTTTTTTTAGTCTTAGATTATTATGGTATGCCCTCCGCTTAGATATCTTTTTCTGAGCATCTCTCCGGGTTGTTTTCTGTCAGTCTCGGGGGATAATTGCGCCCTCTGGAATCTCTGCGTATTGACAGGACAATGGACGGACGGCATTAAGCTGTCACATTATGTTTGACTGTGTCACCGTAGACCGGTTGGGAATACATCGTGCGTCTGATCTTCTGTGCGTCTCAGATACGGTTCCCAAGAGTGATTGTCATATTTAGAGGACCCTAGACAAATCACTGGGTTTCCCCTGCTCGTCTGTCAGAGCGACGAGGATGTTGTGGTTCGTTTGGCTGCAGGAGAATGTCAAGTCAAGTAGGGGATGTCTGGAAGCGCCTGCCAGACGGATACTTGTGCCCTTTTAAAAGTGAATCATGTTATTGTCAGCCTTTATTCTGGTGCTGGAGGACAATCTGACTGCACATGCCCTAAATTCCTCTCTAAATACGGATAACTTCGGAGACTGACGCAGTATTAATACTGTCTGTTAACAATTGACCGATCCTAAGTTACCTGCTGTTGCCAGGTTGGCGAGCTTGGTAATAATAAACACGGCGCCGTCAGTCCCGTTCAGCCGGGCGCACGAGTGTTTTGATTGAGAGTTTCTGGGAGTCGCACGACTACGATACACGATGGAAGGATGTGTTCCCTTTGCAGAACAGAAGAAATGAACCACACAGGGTTAAATACAAACTAACCCAACAAGGTGGATGTGAGACAGGTGTGGGAGAACAATCAGACTGAAAGGAGGGAAACAGAAAGCTGCGAATGAGGAGAGATGGAAGTAGAAAGTGACAACAAGGCACAAGAGGATTTAACTGCAAAATAAACAGGAGAAGCTTTTGTACTGCAACCATCAGCATGAAATCAATATGAAACCGTCCGTGTGTGTGTGACAGAAGCCAACACTTAATATAATAAACTTAATTATAGGTTTACCGTCCTACATGCAGAGTTCTTGTATCATTCTCAGACTACAGAGGATGCTGGCTTTTAAAAACTCGATCCCCAAACAAATTTCTCACCGACGATCCCTCCAGACCATAATTCTGATTGGCACGCTATAATTTATAAACATCGCTCTTACAGCTAAGTCTGCAACATTCATTTGAATCACCAGTTAAGGAGTACGCACGTCTACTTGCTCCTGACTGCTGAGAGACGCAGCCACAGTCGTGCACTCGCTGTAAAGAGAAAAGCAAATGAATGTAAGTTTAGGTCGAAGTAACAGGCGGAAAACTTACTGGTCAACATCCAAGATTCTTTCCACTTTGTGCCCAGTGTGCAGCTGGCTCCTGGTGGAGCAAAAACAATTGAAGAATGGAGTGTGGATCATGGAGCGGAGGGCCGGGTAGTTATAGATGCCACGCTACAGGCAGGGCAGCATTTCATTATTTGCCTCGCTGCCAGCCAGATGAGATCAGGACTCGAGAATGCCGCAGAATATGGAAATTAAGATTGTTCGATGGTCAGGCAGCTCCGCAAATTAGGGGCTTAATTTGGGAGCAGGAATGCAACAGCGTTTTCGCCGGCAACCGCAGACGGCGCTCTGGAGAGGACCGAGGCTTTTCGTGGCGCATGTTGATGTCCGCGAAAACAATTTAGGAAACTCAGCGAAACAAATCTGTTGGCCTTCGCTGTGGCATGAGAACCGGGTCCTCTCTCCGTCTCAGCTCCAGGAGTTCTGCGCAGTACCTTGCTGAACACCACCAGTGTTGAGTGTGTTTGGCCCTCGCTGATGTGTGGTCATGATTTAGGCCAGCAGCTTCCCAGTCTTGTTCTTTGTCTATTTCAAAGAAAACATTGATTACTGGGTTGGTCTTCTGGGAGGTCTGGCACGGTCGGCTCTGCAACGCATTTCACGGAGGAATCCGTGTTTGACAGACTGCCACTGTCAATTCTGCAGGGCTTTCAACGGGATGTTAAATTGAATGAATGGATACAATTTGAGAAATGACCAGAGCGCCGAGTGCTTCTTGATTTTTGGCTCCCACAAAACAACCAAAATCAGCCAGACTCACCAAAATCCAGAATGTGCTGCACCACAGGTAAACACTCAGAGGAAATATTGAACAGACACATTTTCCTGACATGTTGGCAGTTAAATCCAAATGTCTGAATGTCTTTTATTGTATATTTTTTCATATTTTAGACGATGGCTGCCTAAACTTTTCCCTTTGGAGGGCCGAAACTGGAACTTAATGGTGGACGCAAACAGACGGCAGCACATTTCTACCAGTGAAAGACAAGAAGTTGAAAAACAGAATAATATTAACAGAATATTTTTTTTTTTATTATATTAAACTGGCGGAAAATGGCTTCCATACAAATACCTATTGTATTTGTCAATGCAGAATGTAAAGTTACCTTAATTGACTGACTTGATCATGAAAATAAGTATTGATTATTAGGGATTCTTCACATTTAAACAATATTCTCATTTTTAAATGCCTCTGGCAGGCCAAACTGAACCTTGTGACCATTTTACATCAGCTTTTGTGTTTATTTTCTGAATCCTGAAAGAGTAAAATGCTCCCGGGTCAGTATGAACTAAAAAGTCCATTCTGATCCTGTTTCACTGGAGCTTTTATTTGATATCTTATTAAACTACTACACGACCGCAGAAGAAACGACTGAGCCAATTCAAATCTGTTTTCTGATCCAACGCCAGAGTTTAAACAATATTTAATGTCGTCTTTGTAACGAGTGAAATAACTTCACTCCTGAATGTGAAGTGTAGAGCAGAAGCTCAGCGGCACGGCTGTAAAACCCCGTATAAACTTTTCTCATCCATCATCCGGTGACAGTCACCTTTATGTGTGAAATCACCCCGGTGTTTTGAATCAGTCGTGCAGCAGCCCACATGAGCTGCACGGTGAACCCGTTGGCCCGCTACGTGTGGAACATTGTGTTGTAATTGTGCCACCCAGCTGTCAGTTTTAATCCTTCTGCGAAGTGATATGATGAAGCAGGACAGATGTTTGTATTTGTCTGTGTGTGTCTGTGTGTGTGTGTTGTGACTGAGACTCTTGGATTGAAATCCACGTCTTCGCTGTGGCTCCCTCGGACGCACCGTGACACCATCCGTCTTTGTAGCCGCTGCTGTCGGGGCGGGCGGCCTTGTGTTCACACACTCGCCGTCACACACGGCCTTAATTGCTGCCACGGTTACTTAACACCGCTGGAGGAGAGGCTGCAGACGGGCCAATCAATCGATCGGACTAATGAAAAGCTGTGAGGGAGAGCTGTCACACAGCTGCTGCAGACTCCGCTCCGCCCGTGTCTGATGGCTGGACTGCAGCCAGCGTCGTGTTAATGTGATAGTATGCAGCGTTCACTCTCAGAGATGCTATCAGGGTTAGCTACAGTGTGTGTGTGTGTGTGTGTGTGTGTGTGTGTGTGTGTGTATGGGCCGGATATTGGATTGAATGGAGATATCTCACACTGTGTCCACACTTATTTAGCCAGATAGCTTCTATACTCATAGATAATTAAGCTTTGTTGAAGGAGCAGTTGTAGGATCTGACCAGAATTTGTGTGAAGATACAACAGTGTCCAGAACGAGGATATTATATATATGTACACCTACAAACACAACCCGTCCCCACCTGCTGTTGCTGAGTCATCGTCCTCTCAGGTCATTCCGTCCAGTAGTTGTTGAGATGTTTCACTCAAAACCCTCAAATGTGAACCTCATGGTGGCACAAAGGGGGCAACAGTCAGCGAAGCATCAGCATACATCATCACACAAACATGAACATCTGCACAGAATTTTGTCTCCGTTCATCTGATTTGTTCAGATATTTCATTGGAGAAGTGACAATTTCCACTTGCTAGTGGCCGTTGATGCAAAGTGACGGTATTTCCAAACCATTTGGATTCATCCTTTGGGGACTTTTTAAGAAAATGCCATGTGATTGTTGTTGCCATCTCTGCAGCTTTTAGTGGAGCTGCTTAACTCTCCTTAGTTGAATTTCATGTGCACAACAACTTGACTGATAAGGCGTTCCCTGCATACATGGATGAGACTCAAAACTCTTTGTATTTGCAGGAGAGCTGCCCCCATGCAGAGCCAGTGTATTTAATCTGATCCTGATGGGTTTCTGTTGCTCTAATTTCCACAGAAAATGTTGCCGTGCTTCTCTACATCTCTAAAACCGGAGTACCAGCCAACATGGTGTCATGAGGCCACTTTTCTCTGCCCCCTCGTTGTAATAGATTACATTTGTGAGCTCCTCTTGGTGGGAAACTACATGATGAATTTGGTAAATCTGCCTTTGAGCCCATAAGGTCAGTGAGGCAGAGGAGGAGAAGATGGATGACTTCGGGAAAACTTGCTCTGTCTCATCCTGTGAAAACATGATCTGGTCATGATTGTCCACCCGCGCTCGCTTGAGTTTCACACTCTTACATAACCCTCCTGGCTGCGCTGCATGCTGGATCCAGCTCTACCAAAGGGCCAAGGCCATCCATCTTGAGCAGAGGCAGTAGTCAGAGACACAAGTGGCTTTTTTTTTGCCTGTAAGTGGGTGTGATGGCAGATGAAAACTGGGTGGATGTCTGAAAGCAGAGTTATGTCAGTGCTGACTCCAGCTGAAGTCTCTAAGCTGCTTCTTTTTCTTACACTCATTGGACGAGAGCGAGCTTGGCCCGATGATGCCGGACCACAGGGGAATAATAAAAGAATTTGATGATTCAGGACCAAAATCCATCAGTGCCTCTCAGTTCTTTTGTATAATCACAGTGAACTACTGCATGTTCTCCATCTTCACTGCTGACTTTAAAATTGTTTTCTGGCTTCCTGCTAAGAAGCAACGCGTCTTCTCGGCCAGAACTCTTCGCTGACGAGCTTTTAGTCCGTTAGTCGTGACACTCCGTCTGTGCATGATTCAGAAACTTGTCGCAGGAAGAAGTGGCGTGTGTCAGGAAAGGACATGCGACGTGTCTGGATCTGGTCTCAGCGTCTGTGGGGACCATGTGGGTCAGTAGTGACGGTTCCTTCTGTTTCTAGTTATTGTGCTTTTCTGCATCATTCAGACGGCCTGTAGGTTATTTTTACACACTGCAGCTTTAATAAGGCTACTGAACTCACAAAACCATAATCCCAACAGTAGAGGGCAGCATATCACTTCAGTAACCGCTAACTGCTAACTGTAGCTACTGTTAGCTAGCTAGCTCAATTAGCTGTACAGCTAGTGGTTCAAACTTGGAGCTTGGAATGTTATAGCAAGAAAGGACAGCTGGGGCTAGCTGGTTAGCATTCTTCACAGTCTGTTGACAATTTTATCACATCCCCAGAGTAACCACTAACTGCTGCTAGCTGTAGCTGCCATTAGCTAGTTAGCTCAGTTAGCTGTACAGCTAGTGGTCAAGACTGGGAGATCTGTGTGCTATTACAGGAAAGGGCTACCTGGTTAGCATGCTAACATAGCATCAGAACTCAGTTTTTTCTCGTTAATTAATTTTTTGATGTTTGGAACTAAAATTATTGCATATATAACTTTTAAAGCTGCGTTAATTGGCATGTTTTGCACACACATTGTTGCCTTGTGATGTTGATACTGCAGAAGTGTAAGCCAGCAGCTGCCAGGTTTGTATGCAACCAGCAGACAGGAAGCAGCAGCAGCGTTCATTGTGAGTCACGTCTCAGGTGACCAGGTGAATGGAAGCTCAATCAAGATAAGACAGGAAATCATAAACACTTAGAGAATGTGGGCTGAAGTCCAGCCACAGTGACGCGTGGGGTGTGAAACCATTTGCAACATACGTCACCGTCTTGAAGATCCTTTTTACTGGGCCGACACTGATAATGATCCCTATCAGTGTCATGGTGGACCTGCGTCATCAACACTGTGTCTGCTTGGGACATCTTTGTCATAAAAGCTTAAAAATCTAGACTACAGACAATATGCCACACGAATAAAAGCTTAAAGCACAAGTAGGGGGAACATGGAAAAAGTTATATTGGGTTCATTATGAAACAGAACATGCTGCTCTCCAGGAGGCCCGTAACCACTAAACCAGAACTACCTTTTCTGCACAGCAGCTTTGAAGTCCAAAAAGGAGCCAAACGGGATCGTTTGTGTTCTCTGTATCGGATCACACCTTCACCGTGGTGCTGCTGCTGTACAGAATGAGCCCATTCACTTTCCAATCAAGCCTTTGAGTGATACTGCAGAGGGAGAGCCGTGCAGACTCATCAGCACAGTGGCTGTGGTTTACAGTATTATATGAAGAAAAAACAGTTTTGATTTTGCGGTCTTGCAGAGTGCTCTGGTGCTGGCGTTGTCGCAGCCTTTCATGCTGCTCTCTGAGCTGTCAGAAGTCTTTTGAGGCCCTCATTAAAAACCTCTACATTAAATATAATAGCAGTCGTTACCTGAGCGGGCAAACCGCACCGCGTCTGCTGCAGCGATTAATGTTAGCGGTGAAGCTATTTTTGCATTGAGATGTCTTCCTGCTGGCTAACTGGATACAAAAATGCTTCAGCGCTGGATTTCAGAGCGCCATCTGTTTCTATTGTAAGTCAGGAGAAGTCTGCATCGGGGCGTCCCGCTGCATAATTAGCTCACCGCGAAAGCAGAAACTCCACGATGAGCCTTTGTTGGCCTCACACATGGTCGGCAGGTGGACTAACCTGTCGACTTAGCAGGAAATATGCTACTAGCTAATGTTGCACACTTGGACCGGTCAAGCGCTCGAGTTGCAGTCAGCTTGTGGTCAGCTCCGGAGGAAAGGATGGTGATTTATTGTGAGGGCACAGCCGGTGTGAGCATTACAGTATTTGGTCTCTGTTTGTGTTGCAGGCTGATATTCTGCGGTCAGGAAGGGATTCTCACAAAAAACGCCAGATTCTGTAGTTGAAGAAAAATAGCTGGTGACAACTGTGGTATTAAATGATCGATGATGACCTCTTTGGATTTAGTTAATCTAATGCCTTATACAGAAAAACCACGAGATGCAGTTAGCGGATTCAACCCCGAAAGTCATAATCGGGGAGCTGTTTCTGTAACCATCTACTTTATTAGACCGTGTACAAGTATGATGCATAAATCTGTGCTGGTCAGTTAAATCTGGAGTATAAAATAAAGCTGCACTCATTCATTTTCATGTCAAGGGTTAAATAAGCAAGCTAGGAGGTGGTTAGCTTAGCTTAAAAACTAAAAATAGACGGTTTTACACCCGCTGAAAGAGAAAGAGACGAGCTAGCTGTTTCCCCTTGTTTGCAGAGTTAATGTTACTTTACGCTGTCAAAATTTTGGTCTGTTCCCCCGCAGCAAACTATACAGAAGTGCCCGCAATACATAAACATGAGAGCAGTATCCATCTTCACATCTAACTCTCTGCAATACATTGAATGATAATATTATTTCTATGTTTTAGGATTTAAAAAAAAATGGATAATCTGCGTTCGATCCTGCTTTTCATTCCGTTGAAAGATTACATTAATAATCACACCATCATCTTACATCATGTGTAAAGTATTTTTAATAAATAGTAGAATAAGTATCATACATATTTACAAAGCCTTAAATAGTTCCCATCATGTTACGGCGTTACAGTTCACATTTATATTGTCGTCGTTGTTGTTCGACCAGCAGTCTCTCTGGCAGCATCAATGACAGCCGAGTCTGGGAGGAGCTGATGTCTCGCCGACAACTTCCTGTCAGATGACGACCGAAACACCTGAAACAGAGAACAGAGAAAAACATAAAGTTATTTATGGGATCCTGCGGGTGTTACAGTGTTGAGGCAGCAACCTCTGAAACACACCCTGCACCATCAACACGTCCTCAACTGTGCAGTTTGTCTTGTTTTTGCTAAAAATTAAATGTACATTTCCAAAACGTACTTTATGCTTCACATGTTACTTAGTAGGAATCTGAATTGTGGAGCATTAAAACCAAGAAGCAACAAATTGCAGCTCTCACCTCTTCGATCTCAGCTGCTAACTTGAAGGCACGTATGTTCTCCGAGTCGCCTCGTCTCTCGTGGCAGGTGTGAAGAACATCTCCACGTCCAGTCCTTCGTCCTCTTTTGTCCATCATCACCCTCCTCATCTGCAGCCTGCTCCTCACAAAGGCCATCTCCGGAGGGTACCAGTCCTTGGAGCTCCTCTTCCTCACACTGTGGTATGTTTGGCCTTCTTCACCGTGTCTGTGGTGACGCTGGACAGACGGGAGGCTGCTGTGTTCAGGTGACATGATCGATTCCACGGCCATGACTCTTAACAGGCAGAAGTGAATCCGTCACATCCGAATGTGCTCCTGCTCGCGCCTGTTGTGTCGACTGTGCCGCGCTGGCTGTCATGCAGTGCTGTGAGGAAACCGTGCTGCTGCGAGCTAAGCTCTCCACGGTCAAAGTCTTGGGTTTATTGAGGATAATGAGGCTATCAGCGGTCTTATCCGCTCAGTCACAAGTTTATAAGGCATGTGGAGGCGCCGGCAGCCAATAGAATTGTTCTGTACCACATTATATTTCCGACGTCTGTATGATCTGCTTCTTACCATATTTGGATGTGATAACGCACCAAACACGTCAGCGTGGTCGAGGAGCAGATGATGCACTTAACACAACAAACCATCTTGTTTTAAAGCATTTGGTACAAAGCTTCTGTTTATGGATCTCACTTCTGCGTTTGACATGATTCTCCCTCCGATCAGAAAGCTCAATGAATGTAGTGTAAATACTCACTCGATCAGATGGTGCTATGCATTCCTCACCAAGAGACAGCAGAGGGTCAATTCAACCCTCTCATACACTGGAGATCAGTGCAGGGGCCCCACAAGGCTCCGGAAGCTCAGCCTCTTTATTTACATTATATACAAATAACTGTTGAAGCCAGCGTTCATGCAACTTCATCATAAATCATTCTGATGATGCAGCCTTGCTAAGTTTACTGACTGAAATAAGTCAGCGTCTGCACTTTTTACGCAGACTTAGGCTACGTGGTGTTAAAAAGGAAATTGTGTTGTTCTATAGAGCATCGATTGGATTCACTTATAAGATACAGAATCACAACTTGGTTTGGTAACCTGCCTGTAAAACAAAAAGCACGACTGCAGAATCTGATTGGACGGGCAGGAACCCTCATCCTCTCTCCAGGAAGTCTTTGAGGAGACGTGAGGAGGCGAGGCCGCAAAATCGTGTTCTTTTCCAGGGAATATGAGTTGTTGCCTTCAGGAAAAAGGTTTAGGGTACCAAACTGCAAGTTAAATAGATATAAACTGTCCTTCATGCCTCCATTAAATTATGAAATAGTGCAAGATAGTGTGTGTGTTTGTGTTTGGTGATGTGAACATGTGACATTCTCTTGTGTCCAAAACAAATTTCTCCTAAAGGAGACAATAAAAGCAACTTACTTACTACAGTTCTGCTTGTCCTCATTAAAGTTAAAACATAAGAAATCAATAAAAGCACTTCTAGCGTCAAAAGTGACCTTTCGTAGGAATCCTCTGCAGCATACAGAGTCTGAGTGAGCAGCTTCAGTTTGCAGACCTGCTGCACAACGTTTACAAAAAGTACAACTTGCAAAATAAATTCATTTTCGATGGAGCGGCAGATCTCCTCACTTTGAGTTTTTTTGCTAATGTTATAGCAACGTGTTAGCTGAATATTAAGTCTCATTTTAGCTGTTTTAGTCTCCAACTGCTCTTGAAAATGGGGCGGAAATAATAAAAATATAGAAAATAGATCTTTTCGTTGGCACTGCTTTTTGTGATAAATTGCCCTCTCAGGTGCCCTTCAAGTGGAGTGAGGCAAAGCTTAAAAAATGATCTTCTTCCTCATGTGCATAGGTCTGTAATTCTGGACACACACACACAAAGGAACTGTGTGGAAACGAGAGTCTTAGTTGTTGTTCGAAGCAAATTGTGGGAAAGGTTACTTGCTAATTTTAGAGTTGGACAGACTTTAGACAGATCGTCTCTCCTCAATCAATCTAACATTCTGTCTCTTCCGTTCACTTTACCCTTTTAACCGATCTGTATCTGTAATATGTTCCTGCGCCACGAATCCTGTTTCAACAGAAAATACATCAAATTAAACAAGTAACGTGATCTTTCTGGAGGCCGTGTCAAAGAAGTGCTCATGCATCATTAGGAAGGTACCACGCATCGTTATGAGACATTAAACCGCGGGAGTAACAGAGCGTGAACGCAAAGGGAAGTGATGACAGCGCCAGAAAAATCTTTCATATATCAAAGGTAGATTCTTCAAACTCCCCCCCGAGGCTTCATTCCTCGTGCCGTTGAAGATGAGATGAGAAGCGGTGGGAGTCGAAGAGGGCGGCGAAACGGAGACGAGTCGAGCTCTTTGCCACTCAGGACACGCTGCACCTGGGAGACAGACATCAGGACATGTAAATCAGTTTTGAGGGAACTCTGGCAGAGACGCTGAGGAGAAATCTTCAAAGGCGGTCCGAGGAAGAACATTAAGATAACCAAACAATCCATCAGGAATCAGAGACTGTGATGAAAGTGCTGCTTCGGTTGTGCTGAGTTTCCCAGAGGAAGTCGGTCATGAGCCGTTGCATCGCAGGTATCCCGTGTGAACGCCCGAGGTGAAAATTGTAACCATCAGTGTTTTCTTCCTCTTTTTAAACCGACGGGTGTTTCGTTGCTCGAGGCGCGCCAAGACTCTGTCGTGACCTTCGTGACTCGGCCGTTATCGGCCCCGAAAATCACGAGGTTGCAGTCGGCTCGGTCCGCTGCGAGCAAACATCGCACACCTTCAGAGCAGAAGTCGATGTGTGGGGGCCGACACGGCGTGAAGAGGGGCACGCTTTCTTCTGGGTTTATGAAAGAGGAGCGGGGAAGGAGAGGAAAAGGCGGCCGCAGTGTTTCCTCCTCCAAAATGTGTTAAGTGAAAGCTCACATAAATCCCCTTGAAAGTGGATTAGCAAAAATATCTTTCCCTCTTAGGTTTCATTCAGACAGGAGCCAGTCTCCAGAAAAAGGGGGTGTCCTAATCTAAACATTGGACGGAATCGTATTAATCAAAGGCAGCGGTGCGTGAAACACAAGTCCAGGTTCTGGCCTCGTGCAGCATGGCAGAAGTCACTCGCTTTTCACAGTTTCCACCCAAACAGTGGAAGCTGGCACCGCGTTATAGGAAAGCTCAATTATAATATCAGGTTGGTGTTATTACTGTTGATTATGTGCTTTTGAAGACCCGACTTGCCCCCGAGTTCACTTCCTCTCCCCGTCCCTGGCTGAGACGCGCTCTTTGAAATCTAACTCGCCTCGGAGGTTAATGAATCACCGGTCTGGTTCCCTGTTTGACTTTCACCCTTGGCCTTTGTCACATCGACACACACACACACACACACACACACACACACACACACACGTCGGATCTGAGCCTCACATGTGTCGTTCTGGAGAACCAGAAGTGTGTGTGTGTTTTCTTGACCTCTGTCATGTTCATTTCAAATAAACTCAAACGTTGCCTGAGTTAGTTCACGCTTACAGGGAATCTAACACACTCATTAGATCCTGCTGAGCAGAGAGACTCGATGGAGGGGCGTCAACGTGAGCTCAGAGTTCAAACAACGACCACGTCCTCTGAGAATTATTAATCATACAGCTAAGTCTTTATTAGAAGGTATTTATTTGTTTACCTACAATATCTGCTCCTGGAGACCAGGCTGTGCATTCAGTTACATATATATATTCTGTGAAGTTTTAGGACACAACACTGACACATTTTCACCTTTTAAAGTTGTTGCAGCGAACGGTTTCATGTAAACTAGCAACATTAGCATTCAAGAATGAATGAAGATGTATGAATATTACTTTATGCCAGATTTACAGACGTTACACACGCTGTATTTTGCAGGAAGCACAATCCTCGAATCTCAGATTTTTGGGTTGTAAAAGCCAAAAAAATCCTCCCTATTTTTGAGGTCTCAAGGTTTGCATGTATTCATGGTCGTAGCTAAATACTGAAACAGTGAACGGTGACACACATCGACCCTTCTATTTTCCTTTACCGTGTTCCTACATTTTCTCTGCTGTCACTTCCTGGATATATAATAAAAATAACTGCGATTCATTGGGTCTGCACACGAGGGGTTTTGTCAATAACATCAACCTCCTTCCTACATGACAGCATACCCCGGGACTTGGACCGTCTTCGGAAATATTCAGCCCCGTGCCAGATGCTAATGGTTCGGTCCAGCGGGGGTGTGCAGGATGCTTGACATTGGCACCGGCCGGCCAGCTTGTTTGCTTTGGGAAACGAGTTTGAACGATCCCTCTTTTTAAGACTCCAGCGAGGGAGAGTTTAACTGTCATGCACCATTAGCCTGCGGCTTACTCCGGTTTCAGCGTATCGCAGGTCTGCTAAGGAAGATCGATGCAGACTTCAAAATGACAAGGAAATGGTTTGTCAGATTCGTCCAGAGTTAAGACATTAAAAGTGTGTGAGAAAATAACTTCTGTGGACGAGGAGGGAAAAGATCTCTTGAGCCGATTCTCCGTTCAGCCCTGAGCACGGACATCTGCTCACTTAAGTGGTTTTCAGTACATCAGCAAAGCTTCTCTCAATATTCTTTCCCTCCACTTCTGTTTGTTTAGTTGCGCAATATTTAAATTTTCAGCATCACCAGCAGAGAGGACACGCTCGAGTGCAACGTTAGTCATGTAAGCCGAGATCTCGTGTTGCATTCGGGCTTCCAATCGTCCGCTGTGGTGTGATTCAGGTTTTTCATATCAGTTTTGTGGTTTCTCGTGCTGAATGCATTAAGTCTCTGTGGTATAAATGTTAGAGGACGATCTCACGACCGCACGTTGAGTCGAATGTCCAGCAAAGTATGTTACAGTGATGGAATGTAACTAAGTACTTAGTGGAGTTCCCCTGTGAGGTACTTGTACTTTACTTGAGTATTTAGATGTTCAATTACTTGATGCTTCCACTCCACTACATTTATGTAATAAATATGATTACGAGTCACTTTGCAGACTGCGTACTTTTTCCAACGCTGGTGTTTTACCAGAATCTCACAGGTATAAGACGAGTTTTCCCTCCACTCATCTAATTTGTGATTTACAGATGTAATTGACTGATTTGCAAACACAGATTTGATCTTTTATGCATCTTTAGAAAGATGAACCGGAGGTTGAACCACATGTGCAGAAGCTCACCCAACAAAAATGTGCGTGTACGTAATGATTGCGAGGCTTTTCGCCCACACCTCACTGCAGGGACTTCTGTTGTTGCTGCAGTTGCTTAGCAGCACTTTTTCTTTTATTTTTTTTTTTTGCTCCACGACTTAAGATCTGCCCCCCTGCACAACGCGAAGAACCTCAAGTACCCCTAACCCACATCCCCTGCTCTGCCTCGCTCTGACTTGGCACAGGCCCGGGAGGCAGGCGGTTGACCCGGGTCATTACGGGGTGTTTATGACCTACGGAGAGCAGCTGAGGGCCCCTGCGCTGTGAATTTGTGCATCCTTGAGAATGCGGGCCCTGCTGTGCTGCTAATGGGCCCTATCCAAGATGCCCCCCGTCTGCCTCCCTGAAGCGGCGGGTTGCTGCTGCTCTGGTATCAGATCTCTTCTGCCGCGCATTCCTCCGGAGATTCCCCTCCTGCTCATGAGGGATGAAGCCGAGAGCGCAAACCGAAGAGAAAGAAAACACGCAATGTTTGGAAAGTGATTGCAAACAGAGAGTCTGACTGCAGTTTACCTACATTTCCCACCAGCAGCATTGCTCCAGAGCATCGTGGTGTAATACTATGGTTTGTTGGAAACACTATGGGACGATTAACAAAGAGCCTGTTGCATCATTTGGCTTGAGTAACGTGTATCTGGTTCCTTCGGTTCCTTCCTTTCATTGTAATTCCCAGATCCGCTTTTAAAATAGAAATGTGATGTCTAGCAGGGTAGAAAGAAATCAAACCAGTGATTTCAAACGTGGCTCAGAGCTTTTTACAGCCTCCCTGAAATGAAATGCATCGCAAAAGTGTCCTTGTGATTGAAAATCTGTATAAATGTAATTAATAAGCTCCACCCTGAGTTTACATCTGCATGTTTTAAGCACATGTGGAAGTGTCGCATTACACATGGTTGATGGGAACAGCAGAGATGAATAAAGGGATATTTCAAAAGAAGTTTTAGTCTCTTTTGAACAACTGACATATACGGTCAACTTCTGCAAAAAACTTTAAAAAGCTTTACATAGTCTTGTTTGCATCGACATCTCTGACGGGATCTTTTGTCTTCCAGGTGGCTGTTCGGGCAAACGATGGAGACGCCGTGTTCATCAGGGAATTCACTCTGATTCGACGAGACCACCTTCCAGAGGAGCCTCTCCACGATGTCAGCCAGAAACCAGAAGACCCTGTGAGTGCACGCAGTGGTTTTAATTTTCAAACACGACCTTTAAAACCCCACATTTTTTTTTTTTTACTTCACAGCTGAGATAAGAAATAAATTGAAATGTCAGATAAAACTAAATCACCCAATAAATCTGCTGCGGTGCGTTGATGTAACGCGGCACACCAGAGGAGTGAAGCGTCCGCCATGTTGCACCTGAGTAATGAACACGCATGAGTGATGATCGTGGGACACGAGGAGAGGAGGGCGGGCCGACCCGGCCTGATGTGAAACAGGGCAGCGCCTGCAAACACACACACCTAACGCTGCGTTCGCACATGTGTTGGAGGGCGGCTGCATCACATTACTCCCATCTGTCGTCACCTTTGATGAGGCCGTAGCCGTTTTTCTTAATCCGATCTCTCACCCAGATGTTTTATCTAATTGGCTGGGAAGGGAGAGCCGAGCTGCTGTTCTCCATCTCGCCCATCTCATCATTCCTGCGTGATGCGACTGGTCCTGCTGCAATCTGAGAGGAATCTGAGAGGAATCTGGGAAAATTGATCGCAGAGTTTTTGAGCGGTATCGTGTCATCGCCGACAGGAACGCCGTCTCGAGGTGAATTCTCATGACGTAACGGCTCTGACCTCCTCCGTCAGGTGGAGCGCACCTCTCACAAGCCGCCACGCTTGATTAAATGACCCGCTGACCTCGGCGTATAGAATATTCAGCTACGCCCTTTGAAAGCTGATCAAATGCGGTGACATTTCCTTTGAAACGGATGATCTGCTTGAAGTCGCCATCGCTCTTTAACGCAGGATCATGAGGGCTTATTTGAACATTCACATGTGCAGGATCAGCAGAGGTCATTCAGAGAGACTCTTTTTTTATTATGAAGTGTAATATTCATGTTAACTGCTGATATATATTTGACAGTGTTTTGATTTTTACATGCTCTTTAATATCCCAACGGGTGACTTAATGGAAAACCCATTTGAAATACCGGAGAATGTAAACGCAGTGGTACACGTTCGCTGTGCTGTAGTTAGAAACCGCAAACAGCCATCTTTACAGCATTTGGATTTCATAATGTGACCGAGCAGCCGTGTGATTTATGAAGCACTGACCTCAAGCAGATTTTTGAATTTGCATCAGCAAGTGATTTTCAAACCAAACATCACACAGACTATATTTATATTTCCACTCCCACATGCTGCGATCGTGCCAGCCAAGCCTCAGTCGCACTTTATGGGTTTCATTAGACGGGATTTGGTTGCCGTGTGTTTTCTGTCAACACACAGGTGCAAATAAGGTGCCGTGGAAGTGAGACACAACCTCCGTCCTGTTTACTGTAAATGAAAGCTGCTGTAAGCGGTGCCTCCTTATAAAAACTAGGTGTGAAACAGCTCTGTATTCCAACTAAGTGCCACTCCACTCAGTCTCCATGCACCTGGGTAATTGGACTTCCTCACACGCAGAACCCAGACGGTACAGTCGGACCTCCTCTACGTTAGTGCTTGTTAGCTTTGTAACTCCGTGTCTCTCCTCCCCCTTCACGTAGTAACAGATCAGGACAGAGAACAACACAGAGATGTGGTTCTGCAACAGAAACAGGAAAGCTATCAGTTCTAGTGCTGGTGGTGACGGTTCGGACTAGGAGGGAGAAGTCGTGCAAATGTGGAGGATGGAGGGGATTGCTAACTGCAAAACAGACAGGAAGTTAGCTTAAACAACCTCCAAATCATCACTAATGATGCTTATGCTAACTAGCTTACGTTGGGCAATACAAACTATAGAAATCAGCCATTTCTACATTTGTTTTACCCACAAACTGGCAGCTAGCCGTCTCTTAATGAGGATGAAAAAAAAATGGAAACAAGACGACACCAACGGCCTTCGAGAAGCTGGAACCCAACAAATATTTTAGAATCATAATAATGTTTTTTAAGGAAAAGCTCTGTTATCAGTATGACCCTTCAATGGAATGGGCATCATTTGCTGCACATATGATGCTAACATGTCCTCCGCTGGGGAGCCTGCAGACTCCCAGGAGCCGCGCTTGTGATTCCTTTCAGCACTCGGTCGATCTCGGCCTCTGCGCGCCTGTAGCGCTGCTCTATGTTGGATCTTGGTTCAATATTAAGCTTGAATCCGAGCCAAGACAAACGCGGCTTAATTAGCAAGCGACCCAGGAGGCAGATCTCAGACTCCAGCGTGTATTCCCTTTCTCTTGTTTAACTTTCGTGAGTATGTGCCAGGGTCGGCTGGTGGGCAATAGGACTGACCTCCCCAGCACCCTTCACCCAATCCCTCACGAGGGCCACAGATGAATTGTTCTCCCCGAAAGAAAGTGTTTTTCCTGGCAGCCCCAGCAGGAGCGCCTTCGATGGAATAGAGCTGTCTTAAACGGCTAAGGCCTGACATACCTCCGTAAATTAACCCGTATTTATTATGTGATGGCGAGCGTGTACTGCGGAGCTTCAACAATGTCGGCGCTCATAAACAAATATAAAGTAGGTTTATTGGGTTGAGAAGTTCCTGAATCAAAGTGCGCGGGGGGTCTGATGGCTCGAGTGCTGAGAACGCTTCTCTCTCTCTCTCTCGCTGAATGAGTGAGGCTGTGAGGATAAACAGAAAAGGTGCCCGTAAATCTCCCTCCGACTGTGAATGAATTCTTCCAGCACCATGTTTTGATGAGCTGCAGACGCTTTTCGAGAGCAACAACTAACTCAAAACCTGCAAAATGTTTTTTAGAAATTCTGACAAACCTTTTCCTAAGTTGCGTTAAACTGTCATCTGTAAGCGATTATCTCCGTAGAACCGAAACTTTAAAGTTTTTTTGAAATCTAATCTCTTGAGAAGTTTCTGTTTCTAGAGGCGATGCACAGGTGGCAGCTACCGCTCAACCTCGGGGTGACGGACGGAGAACGGGGGGGAATAAAAGGAGAACAGAGAACGAGTGTTGTAAACTTCTAGTAATTGTCAGAACGTGAAATTGAGAGTAAGCCACTGGAAGGGAGAA
>CAEMYA010000149.1:630233-682242 GCA_903131615.1 Diplodus sargus | reverse complement strand
GAGCGCTATATGGGACCTTTGAAACTAAAAATCTAATGTGGAAATTGATAAACAAAATGTAAAATACAGAAATCTGTCTATAAGTCCTGTGTCATGCAGCATCTGGTGCTTTCGGGGGATGTGCATCCCACCACAGCGTGCGTGCAAACTTTGTTTTCCCCTCATCACTTTCAGAATCCCGACCCAAATCACAATGAAAGGTGACCCAGCGGAGCATCGAAGCTTCCAGATTTATGAGCCCGGAGCGCACGATGAAGGTCCCGCGATGAAAGCGTTGTCTGGAGGCCTCAGGCCGGGAGCCAGGGTGTTAGCTGACTAAAGACAACTATTCGGGTTACATCGTCCCTCAGTGAAACGTCTGCATCGTGTTGTTCTACGGTGCGTCTGTAAAGATAGTCTGTCTGTGATTTATGGTATTAATCTTCGCTTCGCAGCGGAGCCAAATATGAATATCTGCGGTAACAATATAAAGCAATCAATCATGTGATCACTGAAGGAATCATTAATATTGCACAGAGAGCCCTCAGAGCTCATCTCCAGTTAGAAATGAAAAATATCAGAACAGGAATAGAAAAAAATAAAAGGGGGAAACATCTTTCACAGCTCATTCCCACTGACCCCTGTGATATTAAGCACAGTTTTATTTCCTCCACGTTAAGAATGCGCTGCACGCTGTTAGCTTATGATTTGTGGCGCCTTGGGTTTTACAGGTTGAACCACAAGCAGCATTTCTCACAATCAGTTTTTTGTGAATGCCCTCACTGGGATAATGATAGGGGGGGACGAAGCGGAGCAGAGGAGCTTCTCCGCTGCTCCATCTCTCACTGGGCTGCCGCGGATGATGGAGTGATGGGTGGGAGGTGGAGGTGGGCTGAGCGGGAGGTTTTTTAAGGGCTGGCGCTGTTTCGCCCTCAATTGCACGGCGGCAGGCTGCAATAGACGACAATTAGAGGGCGCAGAGTGAAGCTCCTCTAGATGAGCTCAGCCTGCGGCTCCTGTCTGGCAACTGCACCGGCACTCTAACTGGGGGCCCACTGGCTGCTTTTCTTGTTTCGGCTCTTGTTTGTGTGCGTCCTTACATCTCTGTGTGCAAGAATCTGATGACGACGGCACAGAAAATTGATTGAAAATGTGTGCGTGCAGTGTGTGTGATGTACGGGTGTGTCAGAGCGGCCTGCGGGGCGGGAGGGAGGGTTTACGGGTTGATGTGAACGTCTGCCACACTTGAGAAGGCCGAGACCACCAGAGTCCCTCCAGATGAGTCTCATCACTGTGTCTCTCTCTATATCTCTATATCTCTCTGGTGAGAAATCTCTCTCCTGCTCTCCTCCGAGTCCGACCTCTCTGTAAAGGTCAGAGGTCCAACTCAGCTGCAGATCTGGTTGTTTTCTCGCTCAAAAAAGACGCTCTGGATCGTGCACATCAGAGCCGTTATACAAACTTTTATACTAGCTGTAGGCTTGAGAACAGCTTGTTTATTCAGTCATGGAGGTAATAAATGTCTCTGTCTGTGTATCATTACCTCATTAATACTGTAACTATTACAGTTCTGAGTAATTTTCGCCCTAATCCTAAGAATCAAGTTGATGAACGTCACCACAGCCTGTTGCATGGATATAAGCTTCAACAGGACTTGTAGTTTTGTGTGTCGGACACAAGATGCTGCTCTTGAGCCATGAAGGCTTCTCCATCAAGTCATTCAGGTGTCGAGAGGTCGGCGGCTGCTTCGTCTTTCTCCCGATGACGAGGCCGTCACTCAGAATGGATTTGCGTCGGCAGCAGCAGAGCATTTTCCTTGCGTCAGCCGCTGGGCATGCTGCTGTCTGCTGCTCCTGCTGTTCACTTTTACAGCCGCTGCCTGTGTAACACCTCGCTGGTAGGGAGTTCACTACAGTAGCATATTTAGACAGCTGTAAGCCCGAAAGCTCCTGAGAAAACAGGGTAGAGGGGTTTTTATGTGGGAGCGGTATGGGACTGATCCATTGCAGCCCTCTTTCCTGTGCGGTTACTCCTCAGTCATGCATCCAAGTGTTTCCTCTCCCTCTCTATCTCCGTCACCTGGCCGTCGCTTTGACTCGCCGAACCTTCGAGGAGGACACGCCAGGTTCTGTTTTCACCAGCGAGCACTCGGTGATTATGTTTTGTAAACTGTGAAAGAGGAAGTTGATGCGATTTCCATGTTTCAGCAGAATTATAAAGGAGCGTAGCCCGAGGCGCGAGTTCTGCAGTATAAGCGGACGTTTGTGTATTTAAAGGTATGATGTATTACTTGGCACCGGCGAGATATTACACATATCTTGTTCTTTGTCTCTCTAACACACACAAACACGTTACCCACAATACCATCAGGCTTCCACGGCAAGCAGCAGCCCATCATCATTGCAAGATTCCTGTAACTCGATGTCATAGGTAATTAGACATTTCTCCGTGCAATCACTACTTACAGACTTCAAGACGAGGAAGAAGACTTTCATGTGCTGTCAACGCAGGCCGCGTCCGAAAACTGCTGGCTGAAAATCAGTTTTTACACCTGCAGGAACTGATTGAAAACAGCCAAAATGTTTAAAAGATGCCCAAACTTCAAAAGTTCAAGGTGTAATCTCTTTTTGACGAGAGCGGTGATGTCAGCTCTTTTCTTTTTTGACATCGTATTGCGACCGCGCTTCTTGGAATCCGAGTTTCTTGAAACTTGGCATCACGTCGCTTCTACAGCGTCCAGTCGTGTTTTTCCAACAGGGGCTTTAAAAAGCTCCTTCACCGCTGGGCCGGAGTCTGAGGGGACAGTTATAGGATGGGTGTCGTGTTTATCTTGAGGCTTTGATTAAAAAACATAATATGTGTCCTGTGGGTGATATTTCCTTGTTGAGCATTCTGTATTTGATGTTGAGTGGTTTGGGGAGCAGCAGGGCTCCTTTTCCATACAGATCCGGGATCTGCTCGATGGGCTCCGACAGGCCGAGCTGAAACGCCATCCAGTCTATTTTCTGCTTGAGGGATGGAAAGAGAACAGAAGACTTGATGGAGTGACAGTCTGAAAATGAGAGGGGCTTAGAGAGAGAAACTGTAGATGAAATGGAAGTGTGTTCGGCTGGAATGAGTCACGACGCTCTGCGCTCGCTCTTTTTCCACTCCGTCTTCGCCGTTCTTGTTCGGGACGTCTTTCAGTATCTGTCTCTCATTCGCTCCCACGTCTGTGCTGTTCGCACCGTGTTAACAACGAGTACTAAAGACAGCCAAATTAAATGGCGATTAGTTTTTGATGTATCCCTTGAACTCCACACACTCTGATGGATAAGTGTCGTCTTTGGCTTCCATCTTCTGTGTGTGTCTCCGCTGATTACAGAAGCATATGTGTGAGGAATGCTTGATTGCGGAGCCGCAGCGCGACAGGCTGACGGATGGTTTCCTCTCTCTAAATGTGGGTGCAGCGCGACAAAGCCCGGTCGATGTGCTGAAGTGTGGCTGCTTGAAAGAGCTGTCAGCACTCCCAGCACCGCGGCGAGTTATGGACAGCGGGGTGTAATGAATGAGATGTCAATGTCGCCGATATGGCATCAAATAAAGGTCAATAAGATTTGGAATTCATTTCAGAGCCTGCGGTCGGATATCGAGCTTCTAAAACGATCTGATTATGTTTTTGTGTGTGTGCCTAAACAAACTAAACAAACAAACCTTTGTTTTGTATTTGGCGGACCCTGCCACCTCTTCTAGCTTCAAACGGCGTTCTTTATTGTGTTGGGCTGGGATCGAGACGATGCTGGAGTAGAAAAAATAAGATCCGAGCCAGTTTTCTCAGACGATGAACCGGTGAGTTTGATGTGAGAACAATAATAATCCTAAAAGCCAACATGTTTCAGCCTTCATCAGGAAATGAATGATTGCACGAGAAGTGTTTTGCTGAAACCTTAATTCCATGAGTGTAAAAGACTCAGTGAATTTTTCTGTGTTTCTCAGAGGGAATTGGAACAATGTGCTCGAAGGTGTCATCCATTTTCCTTTAATCGTTTCCATGTTTGTAGGTCAGGCGCAGGTCATAACAAGGAACTGCAGCACACGCGGCCCTTTGCTCTGCTCGCTATTGCATCATTATTTAACCAAGTGAAACATGTCAGATTTCAGAGGACGCTCCACGGGTTAATGCCTCCTTTGACCACCTTTATCATATTACTATCACTTTCTCTGATCGTCTGCGAGCCAAAGACAACACGCGATACATTTTCCGCAATGGAAAACACATGTTACTGATGTGACTCAATTTGGGGGTTAAAAACCGAAACCTTAGCCGCGTGTAGCGCGCGCCGTACGGGAGATCAGACACGTCTGTTTGCGGCTTGAAAAGCTTCAACTCGCTCCGAGTGCAAAATGCTCGGCACTCGCACATCATGAGTTATAAGCTGCTGAGACAAACCAGGTGCGGTTGCATTTGGAGTTGCTGCGTGGTGTCTGTGGTCCGGAAGATTGCCGTTGAACTGTTGTGTCTCGTTTTGCAATTATGGACGAGGTTAACAAGAGAGCCTGTTTCATGTCTGCAGTTCACAAACCCGTGTTCCAGCTTTGAACTTTGCTCCTTTCAACTCTTATGTCACGGGTGTTGTAATTAGTCGGGATGTTGTAATTAGTCGGGATGTTGGTTCTGTGTCTCTCGGCGTTGCGATATTAACTCGGATGAGCTGTTTCCACGTTTTTTGAGTATTGATCTGAGTTTTCCATTTCGTGCACACACTCTTATCCTTTCCCTTTTCTTCTTTCTGCTATCCTGACATGACCGTGGATCCTAATGGAGCCCCTAGACGCCAAGAATCTTTGGTTTCACAGGGTTTGATTATACCGCAAGTGGCTGCTATAAATTTTCATCTTAACACATGATTTCCAAGCTGCTCGGGGGCCCGTATTCATCAACAGTCGGAGAAAAGTTCTAACTACTGTGGAGCAAAGCGAACTTGGACCTCTTTTAAGGCTTTTTAAAGATTTTTAGGCTTAAATTATCAAACTTTTTAACAAAGAAAGATGTAAATTAACATTCAGATTAAGGAGCCAGAGAACTGTTTTATGATGCACATGTCAAAAAACCTTTTCTGGGCCCAATTAAAGCTGAATGTACTTTGATAAATCACCACTAGTGATGGCATTCAGTGGCTAGGTTGCATTGTGGGTAGTGTAGGCACCAGGTTTTAAAAATGAAGAAGATTGAAAAGGTGTTATCGCTTTGTTTTAAAACCTGTCCATAAGTGTTGAAGAGGTCCAGTTCTCGACCAGTGCTCTGCTTTTCCAAACCTACCGCCTACATTACCCACAATGCAACATAGCCACTGAGTGACATCACTGTAGGCAATCAATGAAACCACATGCAGCTTCTTCTGGAGCCACAAAAGGCTTTATACTACACTTAGAATTGGTGGATTTACCCTTTAAGAGACCGAGGCTGGCTGAACATTTCCATCACGCCCGATTCCTCACTGTCTCGTACTGCGAGTACGTTAGTACAACATCCTGAGTGTGAAATGATCCCCAGATGTATTTGTTTGATCTGGAAACGCGCCTAACAATTAATGAAGCGCTCTAAGACGAGCTCCTTCTTCTCTCTCGTGTCAGATAAAACAGAGCACGTTGTTAATTACTGATACAGTAATTACAGTTCACACGTTTTAACTGCTGCTGTCGCTGACTTACAGCATTATGTCACCTGATAGAAGCGCCTTTCTTTAGGGAGCGGCTCTCCATCTAACATGAAACATTACCTCTCATCCCCCGAAGCAGTCCGTAAGCATGCATGTTACTTTCCAGTAATGCATTCTGAAACGCAACGAGGAAACCAAAACAAATGAGTCACTCAGACAGGAAAGAGTTGTGACGAGGCCAGGATGTGTGATGAATGTGAGCGTCTCCAGACGGAGCGCTGATGTCCTCTGGTCAGCTTCACAGGACGAGCAGAGAGAGGATGTACAGACGTGTTGTTCACCCGGGGGACGTTATACATCAATAAAGTTATATTCCTACTTTTAGAATGTACACTTTTAGTCTTCGTACTGCTTTGTTGTTCTGGTTGAGGGCAACAGTGGCACACAGGGACATTGATCGGGAGTTCGTTCCACCACTGAGGCACCAGAACAGAGAAGAGTTGCGATCTTTGTTTGCTCTCAGCGATGGTGGAACCAGAACGGCCAGCTGATGTAGTCAAGCGCTGTGCTCGTGCTGTGGCGTGTGATAGACAGCTGCAGTTCCGTTAACAGCCTTGAAGGCCAGAACCAACGTATTGAATTGGATTCGGGTCGTAACAGGAAGCCAGTGGAGGACACAGAGGACGGGGGTCACATGGGAGAATTTGGGTAGATGCTGCAGCATCCTTGATACGCTGCAATGGTTTAGTCGCAGAGGTTAGGAGTCCGGCGGGAGATGACCAGCACTTGGACCAGGAGATGCTGGTGGCAAATCTGAAGGATCAGGCCACAGCAGTTCCTGTGCAGACGACGAAGGCGATACTGTGACGCCCTCAGCAGTGACTGACAGGACAGTCTTTCCCCGAGATGAAGAGGAGGTCAGTTTTAGTAAGGTTGAGCTTGAGGTGATTTCCACCAAACATTCCGAGATGCGCACTGCATATCGGAGGATGCGAGAAAAGTGAGAGATAGTTCGGTGTCGTCTGCATATACCAAATAAATGCATGTCCTCCTGCCTGACTTTCCTTTACTCGCTCGTTGCTAACTGGTGCCCAAGTGAGGATGTAATGTGCAGAGGATCATGCATCCTTTTGGCAGAAAAAAAGCTGCCTGCTGCCACAGAAAATGATGCCAATGTGAGCAGTGATGGTGAACCAAAGCAATAAAGTTGTAGCGCAAAAAAAAAGTTTAAAGACGTTAAAATTCTGCACATGGCAGAGGAAACTGAGCGGTCTGGTGATCATTCTTCGTGGGTTCATCACGGAGTTCGTCATGTCCTCCACCATTAACACAGTAATAGAAGTTTTATTGATTTATTTTTTTTCATAAAATAAAGCACAGTGTCAGAAAATGTGTGTAAACTTTTCTGAAAAGCTATTACATCCAGATGATATGGCAGCACGGCCTCTGCGTTGGAACACAGGGGATCAGTTAAGCTTGATGCTGGTCAGGAGTCCATAAAATAAACCGTGGTGCTTCGTGTCTGCCCAGATCTGGATGCAGGTCCCACGCTCCCCGTTTCCTTCCAGCCCACCTTGGCGGGCCAGTTTAGCCGACTCCAGCGGCTTTACACCGCTAATTTATATCCATCCCCTCCTGTCATACCCTCTTTAAAACGCCACAGTGGCAGTGGTTGGGTTAAGGAGAGAGGCATTCAGGGGGGGGAGTGTTGGTGTAGTGGGACCCTGATGGAGTTAGCCTGTGCTATCACCAGAGAGCTGCTAAAACACATGAGCTCTCCTGGATGTGCTAATGGGAAAAGCTTGGTGCGCAGAACGTATGAACGCAGTCTCAGGAAGCAGTAAATGTCACTGCTGATTCTTAATTACGTGCCCCGTTCCTCCTCGGCACCGTGGAGTTTTAGAGGCTCGCTCCGAGGGGATCAGATTGTGGTTACTGGCTTATTCGACATGTCACTATAAAGAGTACAGTTAATTATTATAAAATACTGTGATAATAATAATAATGAATCTTCCTGACTGTGGTGACCTCTTCACTCTTTCTGTTGCGCCACCATGAGGTTGACATTTTGGTTTGTTAGCTGAATATCTCAACAACAATTCGGCGTGTTGCCATGAAAGGTTGTTCCGACGTTCGTTATCATCAGTCAGGATGAACCGTTGTAACCTTAACGATCCTCTGACGTCTTTGGTATTAATAGTATTCCCATCAGCATCAGGTGTGGTTTGTAATCAGTGCTAATTAGCAAGTGTTAGCATGCCAACATGCTAATCTGCTGTACACTGCATTGCAGATTTGGTAAACATCAGCATGTTAGCATTATCACTGGGATCCTGTTATTATGCTAATGTTAGCATTTAGCACCACTCAGCTTAAAAGTACAATATACAAGACAGATATGAATATCTGCTGACGCTAGCATGCTAACCAGCTAGCCCCTAATACTCCTCCTGCTACTCCTAATACTTTTAGCTAATTTCCTGAAGCTCCAAAACTCTCAGTCCAGGCTGGCTGACACAGCCAATATCGCCACTAACTGCACGGCTAATCGAGCTAACTAGCTACGGCAGTTAGTAGCTACAGCAATAGAAAGATACAGAGTATGAGCAGCAGTTAGTTGTAGCTTTAAGTATCGTGTAGATTCAAAGATCCAGCAGAGCGGCTCTGGAGTCTTCAACTTGACAAAGTCAGCAGACAGGTTGTAGTTCAAACAAACCTCCTCTTCAAACGATAATCTGATTAAAGTATCATTTAATTGATTTACAATACGCTGACTCCATTCTTAACCTTTGTCCTTTTCGTGAAGCAGATGTAAAAACAATTCACCACTTTAAAAGTTGAATCCACCGTTGTGCAGCCATCCATCACAACCTCACCTGTTGTTCCGGGCCTGTGCAAGCTGACAAGGCCTTATTATGCAGCTGCTGCTCTGAGAAACAAATCATTTCATTTTCATTCATGCTGTAAAAAGTACTGGGACCAATATCCAGGCAGAACAAATGTCTTCCTCTGCAGAGCTGCAGGGAGTTCCAGTCAGAAGGTCTGCTGGACCGCGTGCCAGCAGAGATGGGTCCGTTCAAGGCCAAGTTGGCGTTCGTCTTTCCCTTGCGCACATTTTTTATCCCTAAAATGGCCTTGCATGCAGCACTGCTCTTCCTCCTACCTCAGCCATGATACAATATCCCCAGAAGGTGTGTTTATGGCTGCGTAAATCTGTCATCTTCAGATTACCACCAAATGCTGAAACCAAATATTGCTTGTATCACATGTAGACCCCAACAGTTCAATTGACCTTCCCTTATATCAAGCATTAGATTATAATAAATAATCATGATCAGGTAGTTCATAAAAGGGAAATGGAAGAAAGTTATGACGCTGAAATCAAAGACGAGGAGGAATAAAGAAAAAGTTAGGGAGGATTTTGAAGCTGCTGACTTTGAGCGACTGTTCTGCAGTTTTGCCTCCCATCTGGCTTGAGTTGGATTTAGCTGATTGTCAGGGAATTACAGCTTTATTTTAATCCTCTGGTTTTTGTTTTTTTTGTTTTTTGATGGGGGGAGGGGGGCAGGGAAGTGTGGTTAATTTTCAGCTGCAGGTCGTAAAACCCCTGTCCTGGTAAAACATTTTATACTGCGGCCCAGAAAGCTTTTTAAACAATGACTTTGGTGTAAATCACGGCCGGAGCACATACGTCGTCTGTGGGGGTGGTGGGAGGCGACCATTTATCCCGCCTGAGCCATTTAAGTCTCCTCGTGGGAGTTGAGGTCTCGGGCTCTCGAGTGTTACTTAACGTCAGTCCCCGGTAACTTAAACTTCATTTGTCTCTTTTCCTGGGAACTCGGGGGGCCTGTTAACTCGGGTCGTCACCCCGAGATATGGGAATCTTTTGATTTGACCCTCAAACATTGTCAAGGTTGGGAGGTTTTCTTTCAATTTTTCAAGTCACAATGATATTCATTTGCTAACAAGTTAAATACAGGCATTTATGCTTACGAATGGATGAGTTTCGTAAGTATTATATATAAAAATATCATATTATTTGTATAAAAATAGCCTGACGAAAGAAAGATCTGCCAACGAGGCGTCTTGATTTAGAGCTGCGGTACAACTTCCCACATCATGGCCTTTAGTTGAAGGGTTATCTCTCCGTAGTTTCCATTTGGACTGAGGAAATCATTCATGTGAAGTATGTATGTGGACAAGGCTGTTGAATCCATGCTCGTGTTGGCGAGCTCGAATAATGTTATACTGCTGTAACAAATGTAGAAAATCTGATTGACCTGCCTCCCGATTGACCTGCAACTGAAAAAATGTTTGTTAGTGATATTCTGGATGGGACATGCTGCCATATTTCAAGGTATAACAACAAATTGTGACCTTTTTTCATAATAAAAGAAATTTGGGAAAACCCACAGCCGGAAGCAGTAACCATGCTAGCAGATTAGCTCGCTAGCAGTGGTGCTATCTTGCTATCTTATTTTGTGTGCACTTATTTTCACCTCCAAGGAAAGTGGTTTAAAATAATCTGGCTCAACTGTAAGCAGTGTTTTCAACCTGCCGGCTCGTCTGAATGCTCCTCGCTCTCGCCCTGTTGGTCTCTGGCGAAGTGATTTCTCCGTGTTCACAGGTTCCAGAAATGACTTCAGGGAGTTCGATGTTATCATAACCGATTGAAGCGATGATGAGTGTCTGCCTGCGGACAATCAGTTCCCCTAATCTCGCATGCTTCCCTCATGCAACCTGATACCCGAGCCTGGACCTTGTGTGAAATAACAATGCAGTATAACATTTTTCCCTCAACTCATCGTCTTCATGGATTATTGTTTGAACTGCGAGCAGACACCTCCAGCGGTGTTGTGGTAGAGATCTGGCTCCAAGTGAGTGTCAGTCAAACACATTAATTTCCTCCTCGGGTGTTTGGTTTTAAACTCTGGGCACATCATCGATGCCACGGTTTATTTTCTGTAGTCGTACATTTGCAAATATGAGAAGGATTTCTTCTGAAAGCAAATATCAGAAGGTTATGGATTAAGGGTGCGAGGGGGTATAATTTCTGTGTGAGCCTGTGAAAAGGCACACGTCCACCTCCATCTCCCCGCTGGCACCGCACAACACGCCGGTGTTAAGTGAATAGTTGAGTTTGTGTGCTTGTGGATGTGCGTTTCAGATAATAACCCGATTCGCAGAATGTACAGACATTCCCCAGGACCAAATTAAACAAGCCGAGCCTCATTCTGTCGGCCGCAAGTTTAAAGGAACAGTTCCCCCAAAAGTGAAAATCCGTGAGGACGGAAAGTCCACAAAACATTTCTGGAGCTTCACAGCAGATGTGTGTTGCAGCATTCTCCTAAACAACCTAAATATAGAGAGTTTGGTTTAAAAATGTTAAAAAAACAACAGAAGAAAACGCACAAGATGGCTGTTAACGGCTCCATGAAGCCCCATGATTGAAAAGTGATATTGAAACCCTTGATGTGTGGTCAAACCTGTGCACCCACTTCAGACGGGAGTTAATGCTTTCATGCTACAGTAAAGATTTTTATTTAAAAAAGGGTGTAAATAAGTAAATTCAGGATCTCCTGTCTCCTGCAGGAAGCTGTACGGAGCCATTTTATGTTTTGCTTCTGAATCTCCAGAAATGTTTTCTGGACTAGATAATGACTGACTTTTTTATTTTTGGGTGAACTGTTCCTTTAAGACTTCAGGATGGATTGGCTGCATGTTAGTCAAGCGTGTGTGTGTGTGTGTGTGTGTGTGTGTGTGTGTACTGAGTGTCGAGACATCCGCTCCGATGTTGTGATTAGGGTTGCTGCCTATTTGCTCTGGAGGGCAACGCATTCCTCGCAGCCTTAATTGATAGCAATTATGTGGTTTTTGATTTGGTGTTTGATTGGGAGGCGGATTTGAAGTCTTGATTCGAAGGGCACAGAGTTTTTATTGTCTTTGGAGCGTCTGGGCCGAAGTGCCTGAATGATAGCCTGCTACCTTGTAAGTCACATCGAGGGGCACCAGTGGGTTGGCACTCGCTTCGACTGCTCCATTTCTCTTCTATTTCGGTTTTTGTTTTCGTGTCTCGCAAACGTTAAAACTGGAAAGTTACTCAGTGTTTAGTGTATTCCCGCCTGTGCCAAGAGCTGTCCATCTCACTGCTTGTTTTCCTCTATAACCGGAGGAATTGTCCCTCCAGGGGACACCTGGCTTGTTCCCCACCTCCACAGTGCAAATGTTCTCTGGCTTAAACCGCCAGATGTTATGAAAGGCTCTATTGAAGTAGACCTGTAGCTCATAAAGAAATAGAGAAAAAAGTCCCTTCTCATGGCTGAGAAGTCTATCCTGATAGCTTCAGTGACCAGACTATGTCATCTGATTTCCATGGGGCTCCCACTTCAACTGCTTGTAAAGCAAAGAGCCGGACATGAAGTCATGTGCTGCGTGTCTCAGGGCTGTTAAAGGAGAAATGTGCAAGAACCTTACCTGAAAATTATCAGCAGGACGTAGGTACACAGCAGTGTTGTAGAGATGGCTAGTGACATTAGCATGCTAACAAACTAGCCTCGGCCCTTTCTGGTCAAAAGCTTCTGCGCCAGCAACGTAAATGCCAACACTCCTCTGGACTCCGAGCTCCCAGTCTGAGCTGCTAGCTGCCCCTGAATAGCTCAGTGCAGCTACAGTTAGAAGCAGTTAGCGGTAGTATGCAGAGTATGAATTTGACAGGTGGCTTATTCTTCCATGTTGCACCTTGGAGATGTATGTTTGTATATCTGTGACACTGTCAAACTCACATCCAGAGCTGCTCAGCCAGCGATAAACATGCTCGCAGATTAGCTTGCTCTGTTTGACAGAGGTTTTTTGACATTTCCAAAACAGAGCGCTGGCAGCAAACGGAGCGAAGCCGTCCAGAGCCGAGGAGAAATGAGAAACAGTGGCGTGTGCGAAGTAAAAGGAGAGCGAGGCGAGCAGGGAGGAAAAAAAGGAGGAACATACAGTAAGAGAGAGAAATATGAGATATCGGGAGAAGAAATGGAAAGAATCAAACGGGGAAGAAAATTGGTTTATTGTCCGTCTGCCATTATTCCTTCTCACACACACACACGCGCGCGCACACACACACACACACACACACACACACACACGCACACACACACACACTCTCACAGAGACGTGTGAAGCTGTGAAGCTGCAGCTGGCTCGGCTCCTTGTTTGAACTAGCACGTTTGACTGAGGCCCATTTATTGATTGGCCGATGTGCCAGACCTGAAGGACTCGTGGGGCTCGGATCACCACCCGATTACTCCCCCCTCACACAAAAACACACACACTCCAAGTCCTCCCTCCCTCCTTCCATCCCTCCCTCCCTCCGTCCTCCCCTTCCCTCCCCTTCCCCAAGTTACTCCTTGAGGAGGAACGGGAGCGAGTCAGAAGAGAGGAGACGGCAGGCAGACGGGACGCACCAAGTCTCAGCTCGGAGGGCATCACACACACACAAACACACAGTCAGAACCGGAGTGGTTTGAAATGGAGCTTCTGCTGACAGCTCTCCTCATCCTGGTACTGTAACGTTTACTTTATTTCCCTTCAATTTTCATGCTGGAACTTTGTTTACTGATCATTTTTTATTTTAATCTTTAAGATCATCTTTCATCTCGTCACACAGAGCGCTGCGTTCAGAAAGAACGTGTTCTGATGGATTGATTTCTGGGTGAAAGTGTGAATGCATGTGCGGTTTGTTTGTTCTGATGGAGTGAGTTTCTGCAGTGGGAATCCGCTCTTCAGATCCTTCAACAGTAGCTCTGACAAGTCACCTCACCTCCTCTGTGTTTCCGATCAAAGTCACAGAAGTAGACTCGTCATGCACGTCCCTGTCACTCCCTGTTACATCACCGTGACCGCCTCGCTCGCGGCACGGCGGCGAGTACAGTGCCGTGCAGCGCCGAGCAGACGACAAGGGATTCAGCAGATGTGCAAATATCGTATGTCTTGGCGACTGAAAAGGCCATCGTATGTATATTGACACAGTCTGCAAAAAAAAAGGCACCAGAGTCGGGTTTCTTTCCCCTGTCGAGGAGTTTTCCATCTTGGAGGAAAATGTCCTTAGTCTCAGCTGCTGACAGGTGACTTAAATAGAATCTGTCCATCAGAATAACATATTAGATGGAGATCTCTGCTCTTTTATCATGCGCTCATTTCCTCTCTCGCACTTGATGCGAAAACACGAGATGGGCGACAGGCGAAGGCCTCCGTGGTCACATGTTCGCTCTGTTTTTCTCATATTAAAAGGGACGGGGAACAAATATGTCTGTATGTACATGCTGTGTTGTGTAGATGGAAGAGCTGCAACGATTGATTGATTAGTTGTGTGTTAATAATTAATCGCCAACTGTTTTGATAATCAGTTTGAGTAATAAGTTCAAATTGTCAGAGTTTGACTTCTTTAAACTTCACTATGAACATGCTCGAAGTGAACAGGGTAACCGCTTACTGCTGTTGGCTAGTTAGCTCAGTTAGCTATGCAGCTAGCGGTCCAGACTGGGAGCTCGGGACCAGGGGAGTGTGTGGGAGGATTTTTGGATCGGGGCTAGCTGGTTAGTGTGCTAACTTCAGCAGACATCTCTGCAAAACGTTACAAATATATCATCATTTCAGAACGGCTATTTCTAAACATTTTATTGATGGTTTAAGTTCATATTTGAAAAAATCCAAAAGGGGGAACCAAGCGCAAGATGACAACAATATTTTTCACCATTTTTTTTACGTGTTATAGGACAAACAGCTCTTGAATCGACAGCTGAACTGATGGTGAAAACGACGGTGAGCTGCAGCCCTCGTTAATGTTGCTGTTAAGGTGCAGATGAAACCCTGGAGGGATCAGAGCGGCGGAGGTGGGAGGTGGAGTGATGGAGTGGATATCCGAGCCTTTTGATTGTCGGATCCAAATCCCAGCAGGGCGTCAGTCTGACTAGCGGAGCCTTGTGTTCCTCTGCTTCCACCGAGAACAATAGCAGCACAGTGAGCCAATCAGCCTCCTCATCATGTCCGTCCCTTCATCCGCTTCCCCTCCTCTCTCCTCACCAGCCTCGTTATGCCTCTGGCTGCCTTGGCTTTGCAGCACACGGCTCCCACTCGTAATTGAGTGCAAAATTCACTGATTGCTTTTCAAAGGAGAATCAAGGTGGTGTGCTAACCGGCCCGGAGCGCAGCCCGTGTTTATTTACTGTGGATCCAAACATTGGAATAGTTGGCCCGTGCAGAAAGTAGCGCCGTTGCCGATGCGTTTGGCTTTGTGCGCCGTTGGCTGCGTGTTTAGGTCTCGCCGTTCCCCTCTGCTGTTCCTCAGGCGTCATCAGCACTGACAGCCATTTATATCAGTCCCCACGCACTTTTAATAACGCGAACCCAGCATACAACATGGCTGTTTTTGCTACTGCGACCCAAAGAAAATAATCACGGCCGTATTATTGCCATGTATCTGCTTCCCTCTGCAGGGCCCATTCATCTTTTTAAGAAGGAAGCACAATGCCATGCTGTTAGGAAAAAGGGGCCAAAGAGGTCAAAACAACTTGGCAGATCCTGAGTTTTTCCTCGGCCGTGCATCTCAAACGCAACGCTTGGACGTTCACTGTAAACTATTTGTCAGCTCAGCGAGCATAAATCTTTTTAAGAGCAGGTGTTGCACATAAAGTCCTCATAGTCCCTCCTTTATTCAGTGTGTGCAGGCTAAGTGGGGCTCGTTGTTGTGCCTCACATTTCATTCCTAATCTGCAGGATTTGGGGATTTTTAAGTCCCTGTCAAAAACTCAGCTGGGTGTGCGAGCAAGTGTAAAGATCCCGTTGTGGGAGGCTGTCTGAAGCGCACAAAAGCGCCGTTTCTGCGACCTTGAAAACACTCTTTCAAGGCTCACCGGCACCAGAGAGGCGGCCTGAGTGTTCAGGTTATTGTAGAAAATGATAATTTTCTCTTACGTCCATCTGTTCCTTTCCACAGCTTTAAAACCTCTGTTGAATGGCCGATTATTTTACTGAATGTGTTTGCACCGCAAGCCTTTTAAACCACATTCCTGATGCCAAAGGAGGTGAATGATTAGCCATTCATCCTCATGTATCCATTCTACAGGTAAAGAAGCAGTTTTATCTTTGTTTTTCAAAGGAAATCAAATCTGCACTCAGTTCTGCAAAGGGCATGGAGAGGAGCTCAGCTGCTGGGTGAAGGCAAGAGAAAGTAACGTCCAAAGAGGCAAAGAGGAGTTAAAATAGTCAAAGATCTTTCATTTTCTTGGCTGTCACACTACATCTGAGATGCACATTGTCCTTGCAGTCGCAAAATTCATCGTCTCATAATATTGATGTTGGATCGCGGGGTAATATCCCTGCTTCTGCCGCCAAAGACAGCATGATGCAATTAACAGAGAGCGAGGCCTGAAGTTTAAGACCGGACTTACATTTCATAATCTAAAGGATGACTCAGACGTCTGAAATATGCAAAGGGGGCAAAAGTCGGGAGCTTTTGATTACTTCCCCTCGCCAGGCGCTCTCTTCCTGTCACATGCACTTCTGTTTTGTTTTCAGCAGCTACTGGAATTTAGTTCAGCCGCTCAGCTCGCAGTTCTGGATAGAGAATCTGCTCAGACGGCTGAGGAGTGTGCACACAGGTTCCACTACAAAGAGAGATCAGAACGTAACTCAGTTCTATCGCGGTAACGCTTCTGATAGTCACACACGTGTATAAACTCTTCACTTCCTTTTTTGTTGTTGTGCAGAGCTCGCGGACGGCCCGATCGGAAGAGGACCGAGACACTCTGTGGGACGCCTGGGGCTCCTGGAGTGAATGCTCCCGGACGTGTGGAGGAGGCGCGTCGTACTCCCTCAGACGATGCCTCAGTTCCAAGTAAGGACGCTCTCAAACCGTTCTTTAATCAGATTTGTATTGTCAATGTAATTAAGCTTGATCTCTGCATTTAACCCATTGTTGACGATTAGTGGGAAGCCACTTTTGGGGGGAATAATTCAAGGATATTAGCAAGGAAATCAAACCGCACACGGAAAATGTATCTCACTGATTCTCTTTTACCAGCTTAACTTTAGCAAATACCAATATTTCTGTAATATGAACCAGAGGCATACGAACGCTGGCTTTGTGCGCTAAAAGATGCTGCGTAAGAGATGCTAACGTGAGAACCTCATCGAATGGAATGAAGATGAATGGAAACATCACATGGACAATTTGTTCAAACACTATCTATCAAAGCCCCGACTGGGGTCGGACTGGTTTCCGTTAAAGTGCCACATCATTGCTTTAAGATTCAACAGAGAGGAGGAGGAGGAGGAGGAGGAGGAAGGGGGTCTTTTTCTGTTCCTCACAGCCGTCCTGCCAAATAAATCCAGACAGCGTCCCTAATAGTGTGAGTAAATCTCACCAATCGCTCTGTTCCCATGGGCCGTAATGGGAGCGCTCAAAACACACATGTGACTGTTGAATATCCCTGAGGGGTCCGCTGAGATCACTCGCCCATCCACCTCCTAAAACTGTCTAGACGGCCACATGAGCCCAAATCTTGAATCCATCAGTGACAGTAGGGATCTGATGGTCAGTAATGGCCCGGACATGTTTCTTCACAAATCAGAGCATAACAATGATTGTCCCTCGCCAAAGTACATGTCACCTTTAATCACTATTTTTGGGCTCTTCAAGCAGTGAACCCACACTGGTTGGATTCCCACTGCTCATCATCTCGGCTTAACTCTCAGGACGAACTGGGAGTTGCACTTTGGACCTCTCGGTGCTTTCATCCTTGTGCCAAAGTCACCCGGTTGGTTAGGCTTCAAGCTAACCCAGTGGGCTTCAAGATTAAAGCTGGAGGCCAAGTGTACTGGGCAAAGTGGTCAATTACAAATGGATTTGAGGAACAAGAGGAAAAAAAAGGAGACAGGAGTGAGAGGGTATGTTTTCCATAGAAATGTCACATTTATAGACTGGGAAATAGCTGCAGGGTGACTTCACTGCATTCCTCTATTTTACAGTTCCTCCATATGTATTGCTCTCTCAGCGAAGGTAGCCCGCGAGCTCCGCTGCCAAAGTCACCTCTGTTTCACTGTCGGGGAGCTCCAGCAGGGACAGAAGCAGCCAGTGAGATCATAAAGCGAGGCAGCTGTCCGGGGACACACTGGGAAAACAGAGCAGATCGTACCTGAGGTCGCGACCCAGATGTACTATATGGTGCTTCCAGGGTGCCATAACCGTGAATCTGTCTGCACTGGTACTGGAAAGCCCGGCGAAGCCGCATAAGGCTGTCAAAACCTCGTACTCACAGAACCAGACCCCCCGTGTGGTGCATTGTAAACACTGAGGTCAGCGGCTTTGTGGGGAGTTCATTTCATGGTATCAGCAGCCGCCATTTCTCTGTGCCTGCCCAGACTGTTCTGGTCGGGCCGACCTCAGAATGCTACTGGCAGTAAAAGCAATTGACGTGTTAAGAGGTGTTTGGGGTTTCGAGCACCATGTGGGATGTTGGCAGTGTGTCTATATGCAGAGAGGTATATGCTCCTGGAATTCCAGGCGGGTGTGTTTACAAACTGGTGTGTCCTTTGGCCGGAGCAGTAATGTATGAGGTTCTTGAGCAAATGGCAGGACCGTCCGGCCCACCTCGGCCCACCTCAGCCTGCTGCTGCTGCTGCTGCTGCTGCTGCTGCTGCTGCTGCTGCTGCGTGGGAATGAGGGGAGCAGTAGCCTGGAACCGGGTGGCAGATCAAACAAGCGTCATTAAAAAGCACAGCACAAGGCCCCTGTGTGTGTGTGTGTGTGTGTGTCTGTGTGTGTGTGTCTGTGTGTGTCTGTGCGTGTGTGTGTAAAAGGTCAGAGAGTTGGAGTGGTCTTGACTTGGAGGGTGTTACAAGCCCGTTTCCAGCCTGACTTTCCAAAGAGTCTCACGCAAACACACACACGCACACACGCACGCACGCACACACACACACACACACACACACACACACACAACTTCCCAAAACGGCGCATGCAGCGCACAGACTAAACACAGATTGCCTGGCCCTCATTAGTCCCACCCGCGCACTTCACTTGATCACAATCTCCGTTATTAACAGCAGCGAGTGTGGACGTATGGATTGGGTGTTATGGCAAGAGAAAGCACCGCTCTATCATTTCTGAGGCTTGCGGTTGGCGGGCGCTTCAGATTTGAGTCTTTTTGGTCATTTCTTTTCATATAAAGAGGCCGGTGTCGCCTCTAAAGAGTCACCGTCCACCATCGGGACGTAAAGATGAGCGGTCGAGGACAACGATGTAAGAGCTGCACAAAACGTCGCTCTTAAAGATGTTTTCAGGTTTCAGTGGGTCGCTGATTTGCAGAGTTGGCAGGCGGTGACATTAAATGACTGTGGCCTTTTGGAATCTCACCGATGGCACGCCACAGCTGTGTTTATAGTCTATATTTAAGTGGTGGTTAAAAGTGGATGTTCTCCAAGGCTACGACTAATTAAGTCGCTCTAATTAACTCAGGCCTGACACCTTGATTATGTCTTTACCTCACGGTACAGCAGACCACCCTCTGCGTGGCCTGTGGACTGATAATAACACCTTCGAACAAACAACATAGTGATTTTATTTTGAAAGTCTCTGTTCCACACGAGCGACTGCAGCCTTCTTAGGAAGCAGGAGTCGGGCTGTGGGGTCACTACAGGGTTGGACTTACAGACTTCTACACAAAGGGAAGAGGAAGAGTCTTTTTCTGCTTTTGCTTCTCAGACTGCTCTGAATTTTTAAACTGATCGCTCGCAGCAGGAGCGCATTCTCATGTGCCCACTCGCCTCAAGTGTATCAATATTATGGCAAAGGTTCTGGAGCCCTGGTTGCAATTACTTTCAATCTAGCGAGAGGAGTTGATGACATATATATGGACTCCATGAGCCAGACAAATTTTACTGCATATCCAATATTAAAAGAAGTTATTGCTGTGATTTTTTCCTGGTTGCAGTGGATTTTAGTCCGTTTCTTCAGGATGAAGTTACTGGCACGAGAGCTGGTAGTTCGACTGTGTGTGTGCAGGCTTGTGTGTAGTTAATTGATGAGTAAACTCTGTGTAGTTGTGTGTTTGGTGGATATTTGGCAGGAGGCCGCGGGGTCATACTCTGTGAGTTATGGCTTTTGTGCTCCAGGAATTCTGATATTCCAACCCAGTCGTTTTTCCCTAACCTGTGACGACGCCATGATGGATCCTTCGTCCCGGCCCGACTTCTGCTCAGCCTCCACGTCGTAGCTTCCAAAGTCCAGAGGAAATGAAAAGGGAAATTCATTTTATTCCCTTCGCCTCTTTTTCTGGATTTTTTTTTTTTTTAGTTTATATATTACTCGCCCCACTGATCCAGATCTGTGCTACCTGTCTCTCAGCTCTCAGCCTTTGAAAGCCACTTGTTTGGGTTCGGGCCCCATGACCTGCTGTTTGGCTTGGCAGAGCGGACCGTCTGGATTCGTCACGGAGTCTAATGTTCTTGCCATGCCACACACTTCACATCCACTCCCTCCGCTCCCTGGAATATTATTCTAAAAATCCTAAAGCCCTCGTATATCCGTGAGTCTAAACTATGCGATGTTGCCTCCAATCATGATTCCAGATTAGCTGAGGGCAGATGACACTGGAATTCCTCCCGAGTTCCCAAACTCACAGGGAATATCCTATGATTAGTTTCCACTGGAGGGTAATTGATCTATCAAAGTCGCCATCGATGGTTTATCATCACTCGGCATCACACTACAAAAGAATCCTAATTTTCAGTAAGTGGTTAGCGCCATAATTTGTGCAGAGACTCTGCAGACTGTCAGGCAGAGAGTCGTGATTCCGGCTGCTCGATCTGTTCAGCAGACGCACTCAAAACGCTGTCTGCTTTACTGCTGCGTGTGCAGCGCTGTGGCTTTATCAGGCTTTTTAAAGACTCAGCAAGACAAATGAGAGCGTGTATATTATTATAGCATTTTTGGTACCTATAGACACATTCCTTTTGCAAGTAGGCGAGGCTGGTTTAACAGAGGCACGACTTCCACTGGGAACACTGGACGCGTCCCGTCGCTCCTCAAGATCCCAGCAGAACTTTCTGCTCAGCGATGATTAGAAAATGTTTGAATGATAAAGGAAGATGGTGGCCATGATGAACACCACTGGTTAGCATCGTCATTGTGAGCAGGGTTAGCGCGGTAACATTGGTCTTTTAATTAAAGCCACACCATCCTTTGGTGAAGTCATGATATTACACCATTATAATTGTATCATCATTTGTTATTTGCTAGATTTAAAGGTGCAAAAAAGTGACCACCTGTCAAATTTACATTCCCAACAAATAGGGGGCAGCATATCACCAGGGTTAGCTGGTTAGCATGCTAACTTCAGTAGATATCTCAGCAAGACAATACTTTTGAAATAATGTCAAAAACTGTTGTTTCTTCACATTCTGATTCATGATTTTTAACCTTTAAGGGGAGACGGCACATGTACTACATTGTGTCCACCACTTCTGAAACATTTAGGTCACATTGTGTGAATCAGTCTGTTAAAATGATGAGAGTCAGTGGATGAAGATGTTTGTTCTGCACCGTGGTTTGTTTGATCTCCCACCCCCCAAAGTTCACCCACATGTTAATTTTGTCTTCTGCAGGACCTGCGAGGGGCAGAATATCAAATATCGCACATGCAGTAATGTGGTAAGTTCAGCACACTCATCTATATGTAATGGATGTCAGCGGAGCTTTCAAGTGGTTCGTGTTGAAATAAACCGAAAGAGAAAAGTGTGATTGAGAACTCGGTGTGGTGGAACTGTGAAAATATTACCAAGGTTTATGTTGAAGGAGTGTAATTTAGTGATCTCGAGCGCAGGAGTTTGAGAGAAAGTGAGAAGTTCATTTTGTTTTTGGACGTTCAGCGTCGCAGTCTCAACAGGAGTTGTGGGAACGCCCGTCTTTCCACGACAGAGTGATTCTGTGTTCTTGGCACCGATCCTCAGAATATTGTTGTTACCCTCAGGATTGCCCTCCAGATGCCGGGGATTTTCGTGCCCAGCAGTGTTCAGCTCATGCAGACGTGCGCTACCAGGGTCAGTACCACGAGTGGCTGCCCGTGTACAACGACCCGGACAACCCCTGCGCTCTCAAGTGCAAAGCCAAGGGCTCGGGCCTCGTGGTGGAGCTGGCCCCCAAGGTCCTGGATGGGACTCGCTGTTACACCGAGTCCTTGGACATGTGCATCAGTGGAGTCTGCCAGGTAACAGAAACAATCACAAGAATGTTTTATGTTTGGACGCTGACACCATTTTGGAGTCCCGAGACAGAAAAGTGAGAAAATCAAAAAATGTGATTTTGATCCTTTTTTTATTAAGAGAAATCAGAGTTCAGTCTCTTAAGGGCGCGTTGTGTTGGATTAAAGCGAATCAGAGGTTTTGTTTTACCGACAGAAATTGCGAAACAACATTTTTTTGTTGTTTGTGTTTCTCGGTGTCTTTTCTGCAGATCGTGGGTTGCGATCATGAGCTGGGGAGCACAGCAAAGGAGGACAACTGCGGCGTCTGCAATGGAGATGGCTCCTCCTGCAGACTGGTGCGGGGACACTACAAATCCCAGCATGCCTCAGGAAAAAGTAAAGAATCTTTACTAGGGCGGTTTCTGCTTTATTTCAGGATGAATTTTTCTAGCTGGGAACTAATTTTTCCGACACCACATGAATAGACTAAGATGATCGATGTAGTAGAGTTGCATTATGGGAAGTGTAGGACCCAACTACACATAGTTGACAATCTGCTCACCCAGGAGGGGAAGTTACACTGAGGTTCTGCTCAGGGTCACGGGCTTCTGTGCGTGCCGAGGTTCCTCTTCCCCTCCTCACAATATATATCGGTCACAGTGGAACATCTGTACTGATCAGATTAACTGTTACTGTTATTTTCGATCAGATACTTCATACTGCTGTTTTCTCCCTCTGTTTGTCTCACTCAAGCCGAGGACACGGTTGTCGTCATCCCCTACAAGAGTCGCCACGTGCGTCTGGTCCTGAAAGGCCCGGATCACTTGTGTAAGTCCTGGTAGGTCCAGGGTGCCCTTCCATCCAAAACAGTTGAACATGATATTTGTAGTTGGCGGCGGATTTTATCGCCAAACTAGCGCACATTAAACTCTAAGTATTCTGCATGTGCTCTGAGAGTTTTACTGCAGGTTATTTGATGATGTGTGATGCAAAAAGAATATTACTTTTCATTAAATGTGTTATCCCTGCTTGACCTATCTAATACACATCTGAACCAAATGATTAACCTTTTATTTCCTCTTCTGTAATATATTACATTTTGGGCTCTCTCGTCAAGACCGGTTTTAAAAGTAGCTCGGTGAAGAATAACCAGCCGAGGTATTTATCTCTGCTCTTTGCTCTGGCTCTGAGGAGGCCGAAGGCTTCCAGCAAATATCACTAATGTCAAAGTACTGGCATCGAACTCCCCACTGGATCAAATCAATAACAAATGTTCCTTCTCTCTACCTTTCCTTTGCTCCACGGTTAGTTTACAGATTGCTTCCTGAGTCGGGCCAAACGCACGTCTTTTTCTGAATGGACAGATTCTTTCATTGAATATTTCCCGTGTCCTTTTTGGCCGAGGGCACTTAAATTGTAACCATCTGTCTGCAGACGATGGCTGCTGCTGGGTACCGCTTGTTCCTGTGTTTACGTGTTGTTTTTGTTTAAATGTCTGAATCGGACAAGGCCTCGTTAGGCCGGGGCTGAAGTGAGTGTCGGTGACAAATGAAGCTCATCCTTGAGGATCTAAAGTCTCACTGTTAGAATCTGTTGTCTTGTCTGATTTGCCCATTTTGCTCGAGCTTTTCTGCTCTGTTTTTCCTTCAGACGTGGAGAGTAAGACCCTACAAGGGATAAAAGGTGAGCTGGACTTGGATAAATCAGGGCAGCACCACCTGGAGAACACCACCTTGGACTTCCAGAAGCTTTCAGATAAGGAGGTCCTGAGAATCGCTGGTCCACTCGGAGCTGACTTCACTGTCAAAGTAAGAAAAGGAAATATATCAGTTCAAGTGACCTGAAGCTGCACATATCAAAACTGCTATGTTACAGGTGCAATATGGAAGAATTTCAATTGTAAACGTCCAAATATTAACAAAAACTGATGTAAAGACATCTATGTGTTTGAAATACCTGCTAAATGTAGCATGCTAACCAGCTAGCCATGGCCTGTCCTGGTCCGAAGCCCCTGTGCTAGCAGTGTCAACACCAACCGTGCTTCAGCCTCCCAGCCCTGACCGCTAACTGCATGGCTGACTGAGCTAACTAGCTAACAACAGCGACAGTTAGAAGCAGTTAGCGGTTACTCTAGTGATATGCTGCCCCCTATTGATACAGGTGTAAATTTGGCACCTTTTCAAAGTGACGAGCACACGGAGAATTCCCACTAAAATCTTCCTCGACTCTTTGCAGCTTTCCAAGTTAGCTTCTTTCAGCTCATTGTTTTGGTTGTGCAGCCTCCAACTAGCTGGTGAACAAAGTGGATTATTCAGCTGCTGAAGAACCAGATATTTGCCTCAGAAGTTGGTGGAGACCAAAGCAAAGCAAAAAGTAGAGTGAGTTGAACATTTTCATGAAGAAAAGTAGTTACAGTACCTCCTTAACATCTACCGTCTGAACAGCTGATGTCATTGGGGCATTTTTGCCGTTTTTTCTGCAGCTCAACTCAAAATGATGCTGAGCTCTGTCAATAGTGCAACCAGCCAATCTTAGTTCAGATAAGGATTTTATTTATACAAACTCCTGGTGAACCTCCCATGTCACGGAGAGTTCAAAACAGATTTGATTTTGTAGATTTCAAGATATCGGAGTGTGTGTGAGCCACTTAAATATGAAATGTGAACGACTTTTTTTGTCCATTCGTTCTCTCAGAGGAGCGACATGTTGTTGAACCAGCGTGTCGTGGAGAGATAACAATAGTAGCGCTTACATTTGTTGTGCCAAATGCATTGACTGGGTTTATCTGTGATTTCTTTGGCTGCCAGACTCCCATAATGTAAAAAGAGAGATTTCCATTGTCCTTTCTGATTTCATCTAGGCGATGTATAAATACTGTGAAAGTATCAAAAAGCTCAATCCATGGAGAAAAGCACACAGCCCATATTCAACAACCCTTAAACGAGCACTTCTGCAATGCCATGACACACTTGCTACAACATCTTGTTCTGATTTTTTACATCGACAAACACACACACACACACACTCAGAAATAGGGCCAGTGACTGGACATTAAAAGTTCTGCGGGCCATGGACCGGGAAACGCCTGTGAAAACTTCCCCCCTCGTAAACACGAGTTTAAGGATCCGACAATAAATAGAAATTTGGGGAGACAGAAATCTGAGAAGCTATAAATGCATAATTCTCTAATCTGTTACGAGGCAGACGGCCAATTCATATCGCAGCGCTGGAAAAGGGTTTGGACACATGGAAAATCATATTAAAAAGTTGCCAGGCAGTCTTTCCACTGTAAACACATGAATGTGAATGAGTGGCAGTGGAGTTTGATTTACGCGTGTTGCAGGCAGAATCTGGCTTTGGGCTCTTCTCTTAAATAGGGTTGAGGTGTGAGGTTAGAAGAAAAATGTTATGCTGGTATGAAATGTATATATATGTTCTGCTAGAAGCTGAAATTTCTGGTCAATGTTGAAATATCTAGATTCCAATATCATTCAGTCGTTTGTTGTTGGTGAACGAAAATCTAGACTCCTTAGTTGTTTCACCTGCTTTCACCAGTTTCTATGCTAAGCTAAGCTAAGCTAACCGGCTGCAGTCACCATCCAGTGGAAGCCTTGCTGTGGCATAAAGGTTCTTCAGATTGAAACAAATAGCAAACAGATTTAGTCGTCACACTCTGATCACCGTTTCTGTTCCTGTAGGTGCAGTTAGGTGGTGGAGCGGACAGTGTGGTCCAGTACATCTACTACCAGCCCATCATCCACCGCTGGAGGGAGACCGACTTCTTCCCCTGCTCCGTCACATGTGGTGGAGGTTAGCATGGAGTGGCACGCTGCCGCTACACACTCAGAAATAGTCAGAAGTGTTACCAGCCATGTGATGGAAAGCTGTGATATTAACAACTTAAAATAAAATGTTCTTTGCTTTATTAAATATGATTCGATATTTGATTTAAGTGTTTTTTGTGTGTGTGTGTCTGCAGGGTACCAGCTAACCTCCGCGGAGTGCTTTGACCTCCGGAGCAGCCGTGTGGTCGTGGATCAGTATTGCCATTATTACCCAGAGAACATCAAACCTAAACCAAAACTCCAGGAGTGCAACATGGAGCCCTGTCTGGCCAGGTTGGACACCAGACCTCCACCCTAACACAAGTATAACTACATCCATGTTTGTTATCTTCAAATAGCAATTTCTGTAATCCCACCGATTCTGTCTTTCAGTGACGGCTACAAGCAAATCATGCCGTACGACCTCTACCACCCGCTGCCTCGGTATGTACCCCCCACTGAGACAAGAAGCACAGCACATGTTCTCACATCTCCGTCCGTGACTTCATGACGATCCTTTTATGATGTCAGGTGGGAGAGCAGCCCCTGGACCGCCTGCTCCACCTCCTGCGGCGGAGGCATCCAGAGTCGCTCGGTATCCTGCGTGGAGGAGGACATGCAGGGCGTCATCACCTCCACGGAGGAGTGGAAGTGTCTCTACTCCCCCAAGACAGCCATCCTGCAGCCCTGCAACACCTTCGACTGCCCCGTCTGGCTGGCACAGGAGTGGTCGCCCGTAGGTGACCTTTTTATTCTTTATCGTCCTTACTTGTTTATTATTCCTGCACAGTATAAAGACAGAGTAAGGCCCAGGAAATTAACTTTAAATACCACACTGAGCCTTAATTGATTAAAGTTTTTCTTTCGTGAGACGCTGTAAAGCATCATAAAATTAGAAAAGTCGAGAAAGTTCAGCTGAAAATGCCTGGCAGCCAAATTTTACAATAGTTTTCTCTTGGTGTTCTGTGGCTGTTGCAACCTGGGAAGTCAAATATTAGCAAACGGTTCATTTGTCTTTTCAGTCTGAATCACCACAGTGGGTTTCAATTAGCCAACGGCACGAAAGTGAGCATGATTAATTGTGTCAGGGAGAAACAAAAATGTGCTCGGCAGACATCCTGAGCTGGGATTTCATCTCCTCAGGCATTTTCAGCATGACGGGAATAGTTGCAACCACTTAAAGGGCAACTCCACCAAAATTACACACAAGAGTATTTTCACTCTTCACCTACATTACCCACAATGCAATTCAGCAACTTAGTGACGTCACTGGAGGTGTAGATTCCTCTGCAGCCACAAAACACTTCATACAAGTTTTTTCACATATGCAGTCGTGCTCCCCAAGAGCTGTAAACACGCTATAATGAGGCAAATTGGTGGAGTTGCCCTTTTTAGGTGGAAAATTCCTAAAGAGATGATAAAATCCCTTCCTGTGTTATTCACAGTGGCACTGCTGAGCTCAGTTTGAGTGCCCTTCACCACTCGTGCCCATCCAGAACCCACAAGGCTGCGACTAAGACTCAGCACCACTCATATGGACTTCTTTAAAGGAGCACTACGTGGCTTTAAGGAAGGCGTTTTGATCAGAAGGGAAAGCTCTTCGTTGACTGCTTCTTATTGCCTGAATAAAGAAGCTGATCTTAAAGGACGACACAGTTTCATACTGTTTTACTGTGTTTATATGTGGCAAACAGCTGCATTTAAATGCTTTCCTTTCACCTTTTAATCCAGATTATAAACACGGTGCATCTGGATCAAACACTCCACTTATTTGCCACAGTTTCTGTAACATTAACCAGAAAGGGCCCCTACAACTTCCTTCTGGGGATTTTATTTTACCTCCCCAGTTATACAGGCACAAGCGGAGGCACAGGGAGTCAAATTTGTGGCCCCCTGAAAACCTGGGATCCTGTTTACCTAGCACATTCTTCCTTGTGAACTTGCCTTTAAATGCTTGTTTTGGCAGAAGAGACACAACGTTCTCCCCTGCGCAGAGAGCTGCAGGGATTTTTGGAAGGTCTCTTTCTTAACTTCCCTCGAGTCCAGGGCTTTCTGAGGCTTTCTGTCAGAGATTCAACATGTTTGCCTGTCATGTTATCAGTAATGTGTAGACTGTGTCTCCTGTCACCACCAGTGCACTGTGACCTGTGGGCAGGGCCTGCGCTACAGGGTGGTGTTGTGCATCGATCACAGAGGACTCCACGCTGGAGGCTGCAACCCCACCACCAAACCCCACATCAAGGAGGAGTGCCTGGTGACTGTGCCCTGCTATAAGTCCATAGGTAGGTTCCATGTTTCTACCACCAAAGATGTACAAGAATAAACAAGCATCTCTCGTGTGATTTGTATTTGTTTGGGTGTTCTTTTGTGTAGATACGCTCCCAGTCGAGGCGAAACCTGTGTGGCATAAGCAGGCCATAGAGCTGGAGGAGGAGATCGTCGTCACCGAGGAGCCAACGTAAGCACCATCCGCCCCACACAGAGCATATCAGCGGGATCACAGTGATTTTAAAACATCTGTATCTGCTTCGTCCCTCTATTGAAAGCAGCAGGAGCTGCGATTCAAACTCTGAAATATATGATTCTGCTTATTAACTGCCGCTCTGCACTTACAACCACATACCTGCGATTTACTGCCAGAGGTGAGCGTTCTGTTGAAACCATCACAGGTGTCGAGGTCATACACCGCAAGGGAGTTAGGTGGATGTAACGGCTAAGGCCGTAAATGACTCTCGAGCTTCATGACCCAGGAAGAATCAGGGGAAATCTAATTCTTTAAATCCCTGTGCAGGGCTGAGGCAGCTGAAGTCAGATCCCAGATACACAGTTTCAACAAGAGTTTCCCCGTCCCAGAGCTTTGGATTGACCCGGAGGGGGAATGAAGTAGACGGAGCCCGGTGCCTCCATGAAACCAACACAGTATCGTGCTTTTGCTCGGGTCAGCGGCCGTGCACGTCTCTTTGCACACCTGGATTCGCCACATATTTGTGAGACGTGGTAGCAGGACAGTTGTGTAAAGAAAAGGAAAGAAGCAATCAACCTTCCTGAAAGTTGGAATGTTTGAATGTTGTTGCTTCAGTGAAGGCGTGCGTCGTCAGATCCAAGAAATGGATGTGCTGTATGAGGTTATTCAAGGTAAAAGGGTGGCTAGTTAAAGGTGAAAAAGCAAAAACATCTTTTTGGAAACCAGCAGATTGTTCGGTCACTGGCCACCAGCATTACCTCAGCGAGCTTCAGATGTTCCAGATGTTCATGTCCCACATATCAATTGACTAATAAAGGCTGTCCTCTGAAGATGGACAATGTTTGGACGCCACCCAGCGTCTTGCATGACTTGCATTAGCGACCATGTTAGCCAGTTCAAAACATCTGTTACTTTGACTTATCTTTGGAACGGGAGAGAGGGAGAGAAACACCAAAACATGTGATTTCGCTCTATTGCAAAAGAAAAAAAACATGTATTTCCTCCAAAAGCACATAAATATCTGTGTATAATATGCAGTCGTTCACATGCCAACAACAATATCTGCCTACCACATGGGGCCAGGTTACGGATGTGAGCGGAGAGAGAGCGACATTCCTGCGTTAGACTTATTGCACCTCCACTGCCAGGCCGTATGCCGGCCCGAGCCACCGCTGCGCAACTGCTTGAGAAATTAAACCCGTGTATGTTCCACCGCTTCGCCAAAGGTGCCTTTTTTTTCTTCCCACCTCGCCACAACCATGAGTCAATAAGATGGAAGTTTAATTGATATGATTAACGTGGGGGTTTACCGGATATCACAAAAAAATGTGTTGTTTCCGTTCCACGAATGAAATCAAGCTTGTTTCTGAGCCGACAGATGTGCTTTAACTGCGCGTGAAGATAAACATTTCTGCGGGCTCACGTGTTGACTTTGTTGCTCCGAGGTCGAACTGCCGGTGATTCATTTGTTTGTCCGGCACACGATGAGTCCCCGAGCACTCGTAAAGAGCCAACTTTACCGTAATTATGAGCTCTTTATTGAGGCATCTTATAAAACTGCAGGGCGCCCTTGTGTTGTGGTGAAGCTGTTCCAACGAGGAAGAACGCGGCAGATCGGTGCAGGCGGCCATGTTGACAGATACGTCTGCTTATCAGTGATGATGCAGGAAACTGCTGCAGTAGATCCATAAACTGAGAGGGCAACATGATGTGGTATAGAAACAACATCTTTACCGATCGTTTTTCAGTGTTTATTTTAAACACCACATGAAAAGTAACCACTGAATGGATCGTAATGACAAAGTGAGCTACAGAACCACTTTACAAGTGAATCTGACAGATTGTTTTCTATATTTCCTGATTGATCAGCAACATCCAGCCACATTTTAATGCAAAACAGCAATTTTATTTAGAAATATCGTCATCCTACATCTTTTCAGCTGCCGGTCAATCAGGAAGCGGTGAGATGAAAATTATTTGAACTACTTGCAGCGTAGAACACAGTAGTATGAGATAATCCTTCCACCCCGAGCATGGAAACATCCGCCACATGAATATTGTTTATGATGTCCTGATGATAAATGATCTCATTATTTTATGAAAAGGACCTTTTTGTTTTTTTCTTCTTGAGATAACGAGATAAATGAACCCTTTGTCATGAGAAAAGAAGCTTTGTTGTCTCTAAAAACAATTAAAAAGATAAATAAATAAATTGCTAACATGGCCATCACCATTCATAACACTTTTCTGCAGTCAGTTGTAGTTTTAGTATGTTTATGATTCTGTTTTGTTCAGCTTAATGCAAAACTAAATCTAAACGAGTTTGCTTTATAACCACCTGTCACCTGGATAATCCCTTTTAAGTGCATCCACTAAATGAAACGGCGGGGAGCTCAGCCGTAGACCGGACAGCTGCTGATCGGTGTAAACATCTGGACGACCTCCGAGCGCTTTGTCGTCATGATCAGGTGCATCAGTGTGTAACGAGAACAGCGAGGCAGCATTGTGCCAGGAGGAGGTTGCCTGTGAAGTTTTTGGGCAAAAACTTTAAACCAGAAGAGAAAAATCTTCATTGGCTGTTTTTTTTTTAATGCCTAAACAAACTAAATAAACAAGCTGTCTTTGTTTTCATGACTGATGACATGTCGCTGCTTAGACTTGCTTGTTGGACGGAGAAACACGTCAGAACCGAGAGGACCGACGGCCGCTTGGTGCTTTAAAGATTTAAGCTTTTCATCTCATCCAACGATTTCCATTCGCATTCCCCAAAAAGATGAATTCTCAGTGACCGCGTCGATTACATCTAAAGATCCAGGTCCAAACCTTTTTCTGACTCACACTTTCCAGCTCTTTTATTTCCTCTGCACTCTCCCAAAGCCACTGGGGGGGTGACAGCTGGGTCTCTGGGCCTGGACCGTCACCACACCTTGACAGGCTGTCAAGCGTTCATGAACATGATCTAAAAGTATTTCCTTCTCTGATCCGTCCTTTAAGATGAGGAAGGATGTGCATGAAAACTGTGGCCGGTCCTAATGCTTCACAGCTGTTATATGAAATCAGTAAGGCTGGATTTCATCAATACTCCAACAGTAAATGACTAAAAGCTGGATACAAGGATGCTGCACGAAAGCCTTTGATTTGCTATCAAAATATTTTGCATAGGTATGTAAATTGTGCTAAATGGACAGCATATTTGTTTATATCTTTGTGTGTGTGATTCATCATCCTGCTGGCTCTCGCCTCCAGCTTCATCCCGGGTCCCTGGCAGACCTGCAGCAGGACATGTGGCGCCGGGATCCAGCAACGAACCGTCAAGTGCCAGGTGTTGCTGTCCTTCTCCCAGTCTGTTGCTGACCTGCCCGAGGACGAGTGTGAGGGGGTCAAACCTGCAACAAGTCAGCCCTGCTACCGCACCCCCTGCTCTGGTGTTTCAGGCAAAGAGACAGAACGTGAAGAGGAGGAAGAGGAGGAGGAGACGACACCCGAGAGAGAGGAGCTGCACGACTGGGAGTACGAGGGCTTCACAGAGTGTTCGGAGAGCTGTGGTGGAGGTGTGGATCCGTATTTAACTCTTAATTCTGAAGCTTTCCTTTCCTTATGTAAGAGTCCACAGCTAAATGCTAATGTGAACAGTGAGAACACTATTATTCTAATGCCTAGCAGGTATTTTAACATCTTCACCTTCTTATTTTTGCACGTTAGCGTGCTAACAAAGTACGGCTGAGGCTGATGGGAACATTTTGACCTCACGATGGCAGAAGACAGCTAACAAAGTTAAGGATTTACTTGATATTTATGTGGGGACAGTGACATGGCTGGCTAGCTAGCTCGGCTTGGTAAACATCCCATCAAATTATATTTACTGTGTTGTAACCATACACAGTGTTATTGAGTCTTGCTAGCATGATGTTAGCTTTCTGGCTAATTCACTGGAACCCCATGGGAGAGTCTCGTTCCATGTGTTGCCAGAGAGTTGTTGCTTGTGAAAAACTTCATATTTTTGATCGCAAAAAAGCATGAAAATATAAATAAATGTTCTTTAGTTTTTCTTCAGCAAACAACCATGATATAAGTGGGTTAAAGCACTTAGAGGCGTCCATAATCAGGAATGAACGACTCCACAGAGGCAGATAATGGACATCTCATCATCTATAAACTGTAATATTTGTAGAGATAAATTAGTCTGGATGATAGTGGTGAACCAAAATTACCATTCCTATACCCATTAATCCAAAGATATTAAAAATGAAATGATATTCCTTAGTTTGCTCTGTAAACCCTGAAGGCTAACCGCAGTCCGCCAGCATCACCGAGTTTGTCTGTGAAAATGAGACATCCCAGCAGTAACCGCTGACCTTATGTCAGCGGATGACTAAAGCCATGCCAGCGTGGGCCTTGAAGTAGAAGTAAGTTATATATTACGCGATAATGGATGAATGTTTAACCCTTAAGGTCACACGCCGCTGACGCTCGGCAGCAGCGAGTGCCGCACCAGACGGAGACAGCTTTCCTAAACATCCTGCCAACATTCGTCAAGGCCCACTTTAATCTTCCCACCTCCACATCCACGCCGGTATGCCTTCGATTGTGAGTCTGTGCGTTAATGTGTAACTTAATTTCTGCACATGGGCGTTGGCTTTTGTCAGTGTCTGTGCGCGCGTCCGCCCAAACCCAACAAACTCCCACTCAGGGATGATTACAGACGGGTATCAGATGTCACGTACGCACCCTGAGGGCTGCGCTCCTGTGGACCATCACGCCGCCGTGGCGTTTGAAGTGCCTGCCTCGCTGTTATTGTCCCCAACATTGGAAGCAGACGCTGAGATTTATGTTACGTTGCTTTTAACATGACCTGACATCACACCCTCTAAGTTTATCCACAGTTCAGGCCTGGACTTAAACAGGGAGCTGCTCCGTTCTGATGTTCATTGTGCCTCATTAGATAGAACCGCTGCTTGTTTTCATTGAGGGGCTGAATATCTGGGTTGCTTCATCTCTATATCTGCGTGCGATAATCTATGTTCCATATGCACGTGAGGTGTGTTTTGCATTTTTGCCTTCACTCTGAGAGGATATGGGACACAGAGTTTAACTGAACCCTGCACGAATACCTCACGGTTTTTGGGCGTCACTTGTGCTGTCTCATCGCAGGTGTGCAGGAGGCCGTAGTCATCTGCCTCAACAAGCAGACCAGGGAGGCCGCAGACCAGAACCTGTGTGTGAGCTCCCGACGGCCCCCCCAACTCCTCCAGGACTGCAAGACTCAACCCTGCCCACCAAGGTACGGTAAACCCCACAACTCAGACCCTACATCGCTATCGTTTAGACATTGTTTAAGACACTTGGTGCACAGGATTGATTAATAGATGTTGTAAAAAACATTTGGAGGGAATGTGTTTTTGGAAAAAGGGTTTGGCTGTTAATTAAAAACAGGACTGAAATCTGGCTGTGGTCATTATTAGTTTGCCAAGACTGTAACAAAGCAAAATATGCAGTATATATAGAGCCGGGACACTCACATACGGTTTCCCAGAGCCGTGATGCATCTTTGTGTTCTGCACCTGGAGCTGCTTAACTTTCAGACTATCAATAAAACCCACATGACACCAGTTCGATCATTAATCTCCTCTAATCACTGGTTGTGTACAAAAGAGATTCAGATCCCTCTAATCCACTACGTTATCCTTCTCAGTTTAAACCGCTTGGGCCAATTAAATCACCATTTAGGCCGTTTGAGTCCAAGTGATACTGAAGCAGGATGACAGAGACGGATGTTGTATCACTGAAGGCAGGAAATGAAGCCAGTGGGACGTCATGTGGAACCTGGTCAGAATCAGACACAATGGGGATCAGATGTCAGTGGTAGCTGTACCTGCGAGGCTCGGATGTCAAATTGTCCTCGGAATATCTTTTCAAGATTAGTTTTCAGTGGTTCTGTCAGCGCTGAAATGGAGAAAACCTCTGCTGCTGCAGTTTGGGCTTCAAGGCAGCGATCACTGATCCTGAGACCCAGGAAATATATGACTCGGGACGCAGTTAACTCACTATCAACGCTGATAATGACGAACTGTCAACAACAGATTAGCGTTGAAATCAGCAGGAGGGGAGATGGTTAGCATGTAGCTGTTAGCAGCAGGAGAGTCCCACGCTTTGTCTGGCTAACGAGACAGAGAGATGGTCTACCCATCAGAGGTTGTCTAAAGGAAAAAGACTGGATTTATCTTGTGGAACCAATGAAATATCAGGGATATCGGGTCCATTTTGAGTTAGGCAGAAGGGCCAAGAGATGACTAAAATTGTTGTAACCGTCCGCTGGGATGAAAAATATCCCTGCTTCAGGTTGAAATGACTGAAATGAGATCAGTGTTATTACAAGTAGGTTGTCACAGCATTTGGATTTAAGAATAATTGTAGGTGAAGCCGACTGAAGTTTTGACTTTTTTAGTTTTTTCCAGCAATCATCCGTTTGGGCTTGAGTGGAAGAACATCATCGGCATTTTGCAGTTTCACATTTGAAATTCTAACTGTTCTCTGAGGACGGGGCAGACAAAATTCATCAAACTGAAATACCTGAATAGTTAAACAGCGTAACGACATGTTGTTTCATATAACTGAGCCATGGCTAAACGGTGAGTGGATTTTGCGGTGGGCCACACGTTTCAAGTTAACACCGCGCACAGTGTCGGTGTTCCACCACTCACACTCTTGTCAGAAAACCCAGAGGCCTGCAGCCTGCCCTGGCCTGTTTTTCCAGGCCTTGAGTCTTGTTTTCAGGCACAACAAACGCTGTATTGGACTTGTTTCCTTTGGCCCTTTGCTCCCTCCCTGAGGCCTCCTCACCCTCCCGTATTAAGCTACACTCTTTGGATACAGTTCCCTCTGAAGGGAAACAGCCATAGGATTTGGCTTGTGAGCACAGTACCGATCCGAAACAAGCTTCATTCCCAATTCTCCTCAGTCCCTCGACCCTTGAGTAAATATGAATAGTTTTGAAATATCACCTAATCTGTCAGGCAAGAAATAAAGTTGCTGCCATCGTGGTCAAAGCCAAAGATGTGTTTAAAGGCACAACTTCTACACACACACACACACTGCGTCACTTTCAAGATTGGATTAGAAATACTAAGCAAACCTGGATGCCGGATTAATCACCCTGTATGAAATTTTGTTGGATAACAAAATTAATATTGGTCCACGGAGGTCATTGGGAAAATCTGAGTGAAGAACTGGTGCCACAGGGATTTCTCACATATCAATAAATTCAGTGGGAGATTGAATGTTTCTCTGCCAGGATCCGGCCCCATGAATCACTCTTTTCCTTCTCGCTTGTATTCACTTTCATGAATTTACACATTCATAAGACTGCAGAGTGTCCTCTCATGGGATCAAGTGAAAACATCAGACTGAGCTGCAGACTGCAGTGCTGTATAGGTTGGATAATGGGATGTGTACACACAGTATGTATACAGAAGACAAATGTTACTCTGATGATTAACATTGTGTTCGCAGGTGGGACGCTGGAGAGTGGAGTTCATGCTCTGCTACCTGTGGGGTTGGTCTGATGACCCGGACTGTGGCGTGTACTCACCGACCCTCTCGGGACAGCAACCGCACTGAGGTTTTGAGGGATGAGGACTGTCAGAACCCCAAGCCCAGTCCTGTCCAAGCCTGCAACCGCTTTGACTGCCCTCCGATGTGGGACACACGTGACTGGGGACAGGTAAAGGATCTCTCTTTGGAAGTTCAGCACCGTAAATACCTGGCAAAGCAATTACGACTGACGACTGAAGCAAAGCGCCGCTGTGTTTTTGTTGCTGCAGTGCTCCCGGAGCTGCGGTGGTGGATTTCAAAGGAGGCCGGTCTTGTGCAAACAGCGGCTGGCGGACGGCAGCATCCTGGAGCTGCCGGACACCTTTTGCTCTTCCAGGAGTCCTTCCAACCAGCAGCCCTGCGCCAAGAAAGAGTGCCCACCTCAGTGGGTCACGACGGACTGGTCACAGGTACAGTGAGCTTTCCTCAAGGCGTCGATTGAGCTTTTTATAGCGGTCAAAGTTAAAGTATACAGGGTCTGCTCACTTCTTACAATATCATGTATTTGTCCAGTGTTCAGTGACCTGTGGAAGTGGCATTCAGAGACTACAGGCGGTCTGCAGAAAACAAGGGGAAGATGGGACACATTGGAACGTGGACCCTGAGAACTGTTCCCTGATGGAACGGCCCACCAGAATCCGGCCGTGCTCCCTCAGGCTCTGTGACAGTAAGGGACCCTCGTAAGAGAGGAACTTAAGTTGTGTCAATTTACTTTGCTTGACAGAATAATCACGCCTTTCATCTGTCCTGTTAATGTGATCGCAGAGTCCGTCAAGGCGGATCCCACCATACTGGCCCAGAGGAAGGTGTACATCCAGTGGAGGAAGGGCAAGAAGCTGCACTTGGTAGTGGGAGGTTACGCCTACCTTCTCCCTTGGACGACTGTGGTCCTTCGCTGCCCAACCCGCCACTTCCGCAAGGGCCACATCCGATGGCTGAAGGACGGAAAGCCCCTGGTCAGCCTTCCACACCTCTCCATAACATCGCTCGGGTATGTGAAGATGCAGCAGGTTCGTGCATCAGATGCAGGGATATACACGTGCGTCGCAGGTCTGGCACAAGAACATTTTGTCCTGCAAATTATCGGCAGCAAGCAGAAGCTCTCAGTCCCAGAGTCGTGGCGTCATGGCGCAGACGGACAGCAGAAGGTTCGGCAGTCAGATCTGGCCTCATCAGGAGAAAGATTCCAGGAGCTGCCCATCTCCCTCAACCAGTACGACAATATAGTCGAGCACTTGCTTGAACTCAAAGGTTCGCTCCAAGAGGGAAAAGACATTGCTGAGAAGCAACACTCCAGTGAGAAGAACAGATCGACCCTGGAAGATGACAGCTCAGAACTTTCAAGCCTGCTCGTGCTCACCGCCGATGCCCACAGGCTGGATGAGATCACGCACAACCTCTCTGAAGGCCTCGGAGGACCGTGGGGGGAGCAGCTCATCGCTCAGCTGCTCAGTGAGCTCACCGCGACTCAAGGTGAAACCAACGAGTCGACTCTTCATCCCCCGGGAAGCGCAGAGTCCTCCACGCAGGTTCCTCTCCTTTACAAACCGAACGTCAAAGCACACACATCCCGGCCGAGAAACCCGGTGATCATCCAGCGGTCCAGGAAGGTCGGAGCAGTGCCGTCAGCTGACATGATCGTTTATGTGGGAGTTCCAGTTCTGGTGCAGAAACCCACTTCTAGTCTGGAGCTGAGGTGTGAAGCACTGGGGAACCCTGAACCGTCCCGAACATGGACAAAGAATGGAAAAGAGTTGCACTACAACAGCAGGTAAGAACTTCCCCTACGTCTGAATTTTTGTGCAAAAGGCATCAACAAAACTTCAGATTTTGTTGTTTAAAAGTAACTTGTATATAGTTGTTATAGAGTCAGTGGTTCTGTGGTCTTTGTGTTGGCAGAGTAGGCCTGTTGCCCACCGGATCACTGAGGATCCAGTCTCCAAGCAGAGCAGATGAGGGTCTGTACACCTGCACCGCAAGGAACCGTCACGGCTCTGCAACTCTTTCGTCCTGGCTGCAGATTTCAGGTGAGTGTTGCTGCTGCAAGCATGTTTGAATGAATGGTCATCAGATATGTCAGCGAATAGTCAGTTGTTTTGCTATAAAGGTATTATTGCTTTACATACATGTTTATTGCTCTATGGAGCTACTAATAGTTAGAAGATTGATGCCGCTTTGACATCTGGATATTAAGAAGCCTGAGCGAGCTAATGACGTGCTTATATTAGGACAAAGAATGTAAAAAGGAACGTCAAGTTGAGTTTGTCCTAATATACTGTCGTGTTGTCCAGTTTAAAGTAATATGTGTTGTTCTTTTGTGGTTCAGACATTCTGGGAAAGCATTCTTTTCAGCTGAGAAACACACACAGGCAGAACCACAGGCACAGATATACAGTAAGCGTCTACATACCCGAGTGGCTCGTCTGGCTCAGTCAGCGATGGGGAATGTCCGGAGCGTGCCGCAGCTCGGGTCATCTCCGAGCTGCGCTGTCCTTCGTCTCCTCCGAGCATGATCAGTCTCAACCTCGCTGCGTTTTCATCAAAGCGGGTTTTTCCTGACGCTCCGGCTCTTTTTCCTCCCCATACGACAACAATTAGAGGTTCCAGGCAGCGTTTCAAAGGAGATTAAGCGGGTGCACCCCATTCAGCTAATCTAAACAGACGGGGCGAAAGTGCTGAGAAACGTCCAATCTGCATTTCTTTATATTTTTAATTCAAACTCGGTTGAGGGTCACACCTAATGGATGCACTTCAGCAATCCTAAGAATGCGATCCTAAGCACTGTGAAGAACTTTTGTAGTGAAATTGAACCAGGTTTCTGGAATGTGCAGTTACATTTTGAGCCGAGCTTAGTAAATGTTAAGATCACTGCGGTAAGTTTGCTTTAGTGCATCAATAGAGACACTGAAACTTTAATCAATATTATATGATAGAGATTTAAAAATGCCATCTTCTTCTGACTTCTGCACTGAGATATCCTTTTTTTAAACTGTATTCGCAGGTGGCAAAGGAAGAAACTGTGTCCAAGGTAACGGGATGGGAACAAATGGACCAGTTTGTAACAGCAGTCGGTCAGCTGATCCGTGCCACGGACAAGCCTGCCCCCTCAGGTAGGCTGCTGTTACTACACGCCTGTCCCATTAGAGACCAGGTCCCAGAAGTGTTGGGTACTTTAACACCTCTGCCCCCCTTCCAAACACACACACACACACTAAACTATATAGGTTACAGTCTAATTTTCCTCACTCTGTGGTTGATTAGGTGGCGAGTGGATCCTTGGTCATCGTGCTCAGCCAGTTGCGGTGGTGGATCCCAGACCAGGAGTGTCCGCTGCACGAAGGGTCCTGAGGGCAGATCCAGAGAGGTGGGCAGCCAGCACTGCCTCGGCACAGGGAGGAGACCCTCACAGACCAGGCAGTGCAACCAGCTGCCCTGTGCCAGGTGGGCTGTTACCCACTGGGGACCGGTGAGTCTGCTCAGGTGTACCTGGACGTGTCGAGGCTGCTTACATGTTAACAACATACCATTTCCTTCCCCTCTGTTTCTCAACTGCTGGATAAATGTCAGGTTTGTTTGTGTGTATTTTAGGGTTATTTCAGAGGAAGCACCGAGCTGAAACTTCCTTATTTTTATTACACGAGAAATTATTCTCGCCGTTAGGGAAGTCCTGAAGCATCGTGAGGATTTCTCCTTTTGGAAAATGATATTGTCTTTATAATGAATGCATAAAGTTGCCCCTGTTGAACTTTTTGGATATGAATAATAATAAAAGTCCTCCTTCAGTGTCACGGTCAGTGTGTGGGACACAGTGTTGCCACGCAGCACCGCCACGTTTACTGCCAAGACACGAATGCCACCAAAGTCTCTCATAAGATGTGCAGTGGACTCCAGAGGTGAATATGGATATCATGATGGTATATTGTACGTCAACAATCGTTATACAATGCCAACCTTTTCTATAATCTTGTAACGTAGGCCCAGCTCCGTGAAGAACTGCTCCACGGAGGCCTGCGCCCTTCACTGGCATGTCGGGCTGTGGACGCAGTGCACCGCCACCTGCGGACGCCACGGTTTCCAGTCACGCCACGTGACCTGCGCGCACCGCCGAACCGGAAAGGCCACGCGGGAGCATCACTGCATGTGGAGGCCTCGCCCGCCCAGCTGGCAGCGATGCAACATCCAGTCCTGTGGCAGAGGTGAGAGGAAGCGTTGGTACCGGAGACAAGTGATGCTGCAACTGTGGGTCTGGAAAAGTGACACAACATGATGGTTAATCACTGAGGATAGTTTAACTGCACTCTGTATGTTGATGAAGCTGTATAAATGTAAACTGTAACCTCTGTGTTGCAGCAGGAGAGTGTCAGGACAGCACGAGGTACTGTGAGAAGGTCCGACAGCTGGAGCTCTGTCCGCTGCCCCAGTTCAAGAGCCGCTGCTGCCACTCCTGCAGAAACACCTGAGGCCGGGCCGCGAGTCGAGGGCCGTTAACAGGCTGGACAGTTCAGGGAAGATCCTCCGACAGCCAGCAGAGACTTGAACGCTCTACGCCCCATCCTTCCACTCACACCTGTCTCCAGTGGTCGGCCTCGGATGGGGGTTCCTGAGTGTGGAGGAACGTTTGTGGCTGTGATCAACTCTCCTTAAAGATATCACGTGTGGGTTTGGGTTTGAACGTTTTGAGAGGAGTTTCATGTCTGTAAATGAAGGCTTCAGTTTTACTTCTTTTTTTTTTCTAAATCTGGAGTTCACTTCGACAACTTTCCTAAATTATGCAAAAAGCAGGATACAAGTACGACTTGTTCCTGTTGTGAGCAATAGAAACTTGTGGCCACTGCCTGGTTTCACGGAGGGGAACTCGTGCAGAAATGTGGGACTGCGTCCACATGAATTGTTTCTGGTGTGGTTTCAGGGCTTTCCTCAAAATAATGGAACAACTAAACAGCGCTGCAGCACCATTTTCTATTTCAGCACCATGATGTCCAAAACAGGATGCAGCTTATTTTACACAATAATGTAATTAACACGCTTGTTTTTAAATGACCCCCGGCCTCTGATAACCACTGGATAGTCGTGTGTTTGCATTTATTGCAATGGTTTCCAAAACAATGCTGATAAATAGCGTTGATGCTAAATAAGCTTTTATTAATGAGGTATGGATAAACTGAAATACAGCGTTCACTAATGGGTAACATGACAAAAGGCCTAATATTTGATACATGATGTGTATTCTGGATCCGCCACCGGGGAAATAAATCATAACTGTGCTGTCGTTTTGGGTCATTTAGCACATGCTGACCGCAGTGATCGGTCACTTCAAGAGAAGATGAATTAGGATTGCAGGCGTTTAAAGGGGCACTACGTAGTTTTTGGAGAAAGAAGTCCAACTATTTAATATTTACACTATTAATGAGATTATTGATGAACTGAATAAACAAGCTGTTCTCAGAGGAAACTGTTTGAAGCTGGAGATTGATTTAGTCAGTCAGTGAAGATCTTTGTTCGTCTTCCCCAAAACTACGTCGTGCACCTTTTAAAGTGGATTTTCTGGCTGAAGATGAAGATTAATCTTGCATGGGTTGCACTATGTAGGTGTATGACTGAAGCAGGTCAATTATTGAAATGAGACACTTATTTTGCACTCAACTCATCCAAGTCTTTGTTGAGAACACGGCTTGTAGAGTTTTTTTGTAAAGTTGTTTTATGTTTCGTGATTTTGGTATCAAATGTCCCTTTAACCACTTTGTGACGCGACAGCACGTTTAACCATGAGGTGAGCGCGATAGTTCCTCGCTGAGCTGATGCAGCTCGGTTCATCCTGTCCGCCAGAAAATGTTTTTCTTTATAATGTGACAGTTTAGGATGACAACAGACTTTCATTTGACAGTTCTTACCTTCTTTGCAGTGTTCAGCCAGGTTCAGGCCGCTGGAGTTCTTCCCAAATTGTAGGAAAATGTGTTCTGTACTGACGTTCAGTCCAGATTATCTGGTACTTATAAGGGATTCACAGATTTAAATTAACCTCCTGTCGTGTGAGCCGGGCTTCAGCTGAACTTAAAATACATAAATATGACCTCTGTGTTATATTTGGATATTAGATCATATTTCCTCGACGATATTCACATTTCTGCGCCAGATAAACGGGGTTTGCACTTTTCGACATTGTCCTAAGTTTCACAATTCTTCATCATCAAGTGCGACACACAGTAAACATACCTGAAGCAGGCGACTACTCGGCTTTTCAATAAGTTGTGATGATTTGATTTCATGAGAGGAAAACAATTAACATATTACTTATGCTCTTAAGTTATGTAGATATTTGTTTTTGTCCTTTTAACTATTTATTTTCATGTGTGTTCTTGTGCATAGTTGTGTAAATAAATACAGTGGCGGGTTTTAAGTATTCATTTCCCTGACAGGTTTGTTTGGTTCTTGATGTGCATGCAATGGGGACCCTCTGCTGGTGACGCGATGTGTTGCTCTCTGCTCGTTCCTGGTTAATCATTAAATAAAATCAAATACATTCCTTTTATAATCTGCTTGTTGTGGTTTTCTCTTTTGCTCTGAATGAAAAAATAAATAAAAAATGGAAAAAAAAAGTGCTCAAATTTGGATCAATTTCTGCCAAACCATCACACTGATCCATTCACTTCATCTCGGACACAACACAGCGATCCTGCAGTGATGAATGCTGTTACTGAATACTGTTCTGCTATGAAACAGAAGAATACAGTGAAGACTGTTGTGTCATGGTGACAACTGTAACCCAGCTAATTTTATTAAAGGGAGAGACACTTCCTCTTTCTCTACACACAATGTAGTTTCACATTGCTGTTCAGGACAGGCACACACAGGATCCCTCCAAAATATGAGAGACAGTTCACTTCACAACACTTTGACACTAACAGTCAAACTGGCGGCAACAGCTGTTTATAACCGGACTTTATCGTATCTGCGCTGAGGATTACGTCAGACCAGTTATGGTGGAAAAGGACTGCTGTAATTCTTGTTTGACAGCCATCAGGGTGCTGCGAGCCTCCCTCGTGGACGAACTGGAAGGAAGTATCGACTCTCTGCTGGGAATCCTGGTGAGTCGGGAGGTGTTCACTCGGGATGACCGTGAGGAGGTGTTGTGTCAGCGGGGGCCCCGCGCGAGAGTGAGGCAGGTGTTGGATATCCTGGAGTGTAAAGGCGAGGAAGCTGCTCAGACATTTCTCTCTGTTCGCTGTCAAAAAGATGCTGATACGCATTCTGAGGGAGGCGGCGAAGATCAGCGTCAGTCCAAAGGTATGCAGTTCAAAACACAAAGATGTCGTTGTGCCTTTCACGATATTTGGAGTGATGTGAGTCAAACACTTGAAATGACATGAAGCTAATTGAAATAATTGAACTAATCTTATCTTTTGCAGAGTTTAACAAACTCAAACAAAAGCACAGGGACGTCCTGCGGCGCCGAAGTGAGAGCATGCTCTTCTACAACACTCGACACGGAGAGAAAATCCTTTTTTCCGAACATTATGTCAACCTGCTGCTGGTGGACGGACACCAGGCGCTGGAGGTAAAGAGACACGAGATTCTCACATTTGGACAAAACCGGCTGTCTTTTCAGCAGAAGTCGGTGGTGCACAGGAAAATCGCACCAGCTGAACTCTTTTCAAGCAAAAATGGAAGCCGTCCAGTCAAGAAAGTTCTGGTGACAGGAGTGGCCGGTATCGGTAAAACCATCCTGGTGCAGAAGATGCTGTTTGATTTCGGGGGAAACCGGGACAATCTTTCATTCGACTTCATCATCCACATGACCTTTAGGGACTTGAATCTGATTGACAAGCCTACAAACCTCCGGGAGCTGGTCCTGCGTAAAAACAGGCACCTTGCGAAGGAGCTGGATAATATTTTAGCTAACGACGACAAACTGCTGATCATCTTGGACGGCTTCGACGAGTTCAGACACTACAGGAGCTGCGACGTAGACGTATTCGTGTCCGAGCCAGATGAAGATGCGGAGGTGGTGGAGGTCTTTGGGAGTCTGATGCAGGGGGAGCTGCTGCCCAACGCTTCTGTCATGCTCACGAGTCGACCTGCAGCCATCAGCCACATCCCTGTGGGCTGCATCGACCGCTTCGTGCTCATTGCTGGCTTCTCCTTGACTGAAGTTCAAGACTTCTTCTTACGCTACTTCCAAGACAGAGTCCTCGCTGGCCGCATGTTCGCTGTCGTATCAGAGAATGAATTAATGCTGACACTCTGCTACATACCTGCATTCTGCTACATCGTGTGCTGCATCCTGAAAGAAAGCGAACACCTCTGTGGCGAGAGCCCCAAGACCATGACTGACATCTACGTGCAGTATCTGGTGGCCTTGCTTCGCTCTCACACTCAAGGAAGAGCCGAGACACTTCTTAAAGAGCGAAAAGCACCGGCTGTCCAGCAGCTGTCCGACGTTGTCCTTAAGCTGGGCCGACTCGCCTTCCAGAAGCTGATGGAGCAGCAAACGCTGTTCTACAGCAGCGACCCAGATGTGGCAGCATTGGAGGGATGCAGCCTCGTGAGCACCTTCCTCGACAAGACGGTGGCACAAGAGCCCGGCTGTGTTGAAGAGGTTTACTCCTTCGCGCACCTCACTGTTCAAGAGTTCTTTGCTGCAGTTTACTGTGCAGTGACGGATCTCCCGTTACCTGATGCACCTCAGCACATCGACGCGAGTCCAGGGGACGGGGCCAGCTACGGACATCTGGACCTTTTCAACCGTTTCCTGTCTGGAATCCTTTCTGAGCGCAATGCTCATCTTCTGTCGAGGCAGGTAGGGCTGCATTGCCATGAAGAAAAAGTAGACTCCTATCGCCAGAAGATCATCAGAGAACTTACAATGCTCTGTGAAAACGGGGCTCATATCTTAAACCATTTGCACTGCCTGTTTGAGCAACAGGACTCCTCTTTGGCACTTGCTGTACAACCGAAGGCACTGCGAGTTAATGTTAGCGATGAAGCACTCTCCCAAATGGATTACAACACCATCAAATACTTCCTAAACCTCACAAAGGGCAAAATATCAGAGCTGGATCTGACAGGGACAGGAGTCAGCTACGAGGCACTTAGAGATATTCAGCCCCTGCTGCTCAGATGTGAGAGTCTCTGGTGAGTTTTAGGTCAAATTAGATTTACACGTGTCATTTTGCAAAGTATCCATCACTTAATTTTCTTTGGTTTGTATGGTTATTTATCCGAACCTCTGCAGTTCAATGTGGGTATTGAGGCATGTCGCTGTGCATGTAGCATCACATGTGAAGTCACAGCACCATCAGGTTTAGGATGTGAGTAAGTGATGTGAGTCATGCTAAAACTCCACTATTTCATCCTGAAGGCTCGGAGAGAACAACCTGGATATGGACGCAGTTCAGGTCATTGCTGATGTGCTGCAAGAGTCAGAAAGTTTAACCTACCTCGGGTAAGACGAACGTCTCACAGGCAAGATTTTGTTTTTGTATGTATCAAAAAAGAGACGAAGATGCCAAAAGTTCATCGGACATTTGAGAGGATTCATTTCACACTTTCTGTTCCTCATTTTAGACTTGGATGGACAAACATTGGTGACAGTGAACTGCTGGCTCTTGGTGATGCCATACGGATGAAACAAAACCTCCAGCAGTTGTGGTAAGACACTTGTGATTGGGGTATTTCAATAAGTTACCTCGTACATTTTGAGGAAATAAAGGTCTTTCCATGCTCAGGATCTGCCTGAATCATAGATCAATCCAAGGTGCAAAATCTACAGTTCAAAATCAGCAACAGAATGTGAAGAAATAACAGAGTTTACGTCACGTCAAAGACGCCAACACTCCTCTGGCTAACCAAGCTAACAGTAGCTACAGTCATAGCTGTATAAAAAGAAGAGGTAGCAGCAGTTAGCAGTTATTTGATTAGATGTCTCACCCTATTTTATGGTTGTATGAATTTAAGGTGGCCAATTCGTACATATTCCATCTTTAAAAGCTGACTTGGATGAAACATTTTAATAATTGAGCACCGTGTACAGCTTGGGGATGGATCTGGTCCCTTCTATCAACAATTTAAGAGATAGAGATGCTGAATATATTTTCATATTTGAAGGTTTAAACTGTTCAGGATGATACAGCGCTGTGTGCTCTCACAGGATGGAGGGGAACCGAGTGACCCAGAGAGGTCTGCTGTCACTAACGGACTTGACCCCAGATCCTCTGACTAAAGTTGTGTGAGTAAACTACTCTTTTTAACAAGTGCTTTTAATCCAAATTTCAACAATTTAATTTCTGTTGACTTTCTGTCCACTCAGCGCCATTTGGAACGACCTGACTGACACAGAGTCCCTGAGCACCAAAGAAAGCATAACTGTGAGCTTCACAGACGACAACACGTGGGAAGGGTGGGGGGAATGGGTGTTCAGACGGTGTGAGGTCAGCAGCAATGAGAAGTTAGTGATGGTGCTCCACAAAGTGTGCAACATATCCGTTCACTGCTTAGAGGCCCAGTGGGCAAAGACCTTCTACAGGAAGCTGTCACAGCTCATCACCAGCAGGATCGAGTGCTGCACCGAGGACGACATGTGCAAGAAGCTCAAAAAGTTTGAAAGCGTTTTGAACCTCTGACAGACAGAAATCTACACCAGCCTCCAGTTATAAACTATGAAATACGGGTCAAATGTCTGTTGGGTGCTTTGTATGAAACAAACTGACCACAAAAGAGCTTCATGCTTCACTGCAACATTATGTAGGAGAATAATAGATATAATTAATTGGATGCTGCTTGTATTAGGATTATGTATGTTTTTGTGTGGGGAAAAATGGTACATTTCAATAGACATTTTCTGAAAAGAAGCAAAACCAAACAAACAAAATCAACGATAAGATTTAATCTTGCCTGAAACATAAAGGGACAAACATAAATACAGCTGATGAAAGCATCTGGGGAAAGTGCCAGTCCATGGTTTTATCACTGTACATACTGGTGGCTGTAAATTATTACATAGGGAAGAAAGCGCACCAAAGAAAAAAGTGTGTCAAAGAGATTTCATGTTATGTTTACAGAAAGAAAAAGTGTAAACTGGCCCGTACGGGGATCGAACCCGCGACCTTGGCGTTATTAGCACCACGCTCTAACCAACTGAGCTAACCGGCCAGATGGCAGAACATACAGGGATAAATACGGAGAAATAGGTTATCGCACATTACTTTGACTTGTTATTGTGGGGTACAGTTCTCTTTCCTCCGCTTCTCCAAACACACAGATAACGAGATAAAAACAATAAAACGTCTCAGGATTTACTAAACGTTACTAGAAAGCTAATGACGCTGCAAACTGGCGGAGAGGACTACTTAACCGGTTGCGTAACGTTACAGCCCGGATGTGGTGTGTTTCTCTTCCAAATAAAAGCACAAACGACGTCATGAAACTATACCCAAGTGTTTCATTTACACATTGGCAAGGTTTACAATCACTTCATTTATAATTAACTATTTCAAACTTGTGTTTACTGAGCTACTTTGTAATGTTGTCGTGATTTATATTTGACATATTAATTGTATCTTCTCCTCGTGTCGAACATTGTATTCCGTTCTTATCTGACGCACTTTTATAGAATACGACCTGCTGTATTGTAAATTCTACACAATTGTCAATAAAGTGTTGAAACGTGTATGAATACGACGCATTAGTGAGCTTTATTTTGGAGTAATTCACCGGAAGTTGCTTGCCTCGATTCTGGTGTGACGACATTAATCTGCGACATCTTCCTCAACGACCTGAAGCCGTTCGTATGAAGTTAGCCAGCAAGCTACTGTTTTCTGTTGTTTTTGTGCATGTTGAGCGGCAAACTGGACAATTCCCTCGTCCCGAATTGGGTAAGTGTTTTTAAAAAAAGAATGTTGCAGTTCAGAAATAAGTAAAAGGCCGGCGGGCTGTGAAATACAGCAGGGACGACTGCCGAATTTTAAAAATGTTACTACCCGCGAATTCACTACTAACTTGAGCAACTGTTTGCTAGCGTTACTGCTTGCTAATCTTAGCAGACACAGATAACTTATTTAATTTGTTGTAAATGTGAAGCTACCATTTTTTACTAACTAGTCCTAATCTTACTTATTTGTTGACACTATTAAAGGGGCGTGTTCACCATTGACTGAGATTATGGGTTATGTTATATGTCTCTCATTGAGCCAATAACTGAATTTGACCTTGTGTGAATTATAACCCTGTAACGCACTGCACATAGTGTGACTCAGTCAACTAACATGGCCTTTATGTGTGAATAAACGTGCGTGGACGCAGTTATGAAGCTTATTTGTAAGTGTGCATGTTATGTTGCAGTCACATGATGATTGACACGGAGAGGGGGGCCAGTGATGCTGGAACAGCAGAGGCCAGCAGTAAGATCAAGGAGATGGAAAAAAAGAAGAGGTCTCGAGTCAAACAGCTGCTGTGTGACGTGAAGAAGCAAGTGGAGTTCTGGTTTGGAGACGTCAACCTCCACAAGGACCGCTTTCTGAGAAAACTCATCGATGACTCAGAGGATGGATGTAAGGGCCGATCAATGAGAGCAGTACACCACTGATTTCATACAGGTTTTGTCACCAAGAAGTTGGATTTTGTCATAAATATTTCTCTAACAGTGTTCTTTGTCTTAGATGTTGATATATCTGTGCTGGCGGACTTCAATCGGATGAAGAAGCTGACAACTGACACCAAGCTGATTGCGAGAGCTCTGAGAAATTCATCTGTAGTCGAGGTACCGTGAGAGAGATTGTACATGGCTTCAACCTAATGTCAAATGAATTCAGTGGTCACAAATGTCTTCTAATGTTGTTTCAGGTTAACCTGGAGGGAAATAAATTAAGGCGTCAGCATCCGATTGGAGATGTGCCAGATAACGTGGACAGCCGCACAGTCTATGTGGTAAAAAGAGTTTTATCTTCTTACTCTCATTTGATTTTTCCTCAGAATTTGCAGTAATCACTAGATTCATTATACCTCACGTCGGGGTGACTCGCATACTGATTTTCTGGTTATTTTGAGACTGTATTTCTGCCAGATTTAAGAAATTAAAACCACAAAATAATCCATCTCTTTCTTTTTCTACAAGGAACTTTTGCCCAAAGATGTGACGCACAGCTGGATAGAGAGAGTGTTCTCAAAATGCGGGAATGTGGTTTATGTCAGCATCCCCAGATACAAGTCCACTAATGACTCCAAGGGTTTCGCCTTCGTAGAGTTTGAGAAGATAAAGGAAGCACAGAAAGCCATAGAGGTGATAACTTTTGAATATTTCTTCAGTGCTTTGAATGTATCGGATTATTTGGTCACGTCGAGTGAAGGAAACTTATTGAAAATGTTAATATTTGAGACAGATGCTGAACAATCCTCCTGAAGATGCTCCCAGGAAGCCGGGGATTTTCCCCAAGACAAAAAGCAGGAAGCCGATTCCTCTGCCAACTGATAATCCACCATCAGGTACAAAATGCATTTATTTTGAATCGCTACTTTTCTATATCGCCTATAAACTTGATAATCCCTGACTCATGACGAATCTGATGCTGCAGGTGAGGAAGAGGAAAAGAAAAAACGAAAGAAGAAGAAAAAGAAGGAAGGCGCGACAGTGCAGGCTCCTGCTGAAGAAGCCAATGAGCAGGTGATGGAAGCAGAACCGTCGGAGCAGAAGAGGAAGCGCTCGGCAGCGGTGGAGTTTGACCCGGAGGTCCACACCACTGAGAAGACACCGGGCAAAGTGTCCGAGAAAAAAAGGCGACGGTCACATACGGCAGAGGGGTCCGAAAGTGATGTGCCATCTAAAATAAGGAAAACTAGTGAGAGTGGGGAAAAGGGAGAAGATGAAACAGAGACGAGTAAGTTCACAGTATCTGATTCTCCATAATCCACTAATAAGAATAATGAAAGCTCTTTGTGTCAGTGAAACAATGAGCTTTTGTGTTGACTGTGTTCTTCCCTTTTTTTTTTTTTTTTTTTAGATCCACCTGCTCAAAGCGACACAGAGAGAGGTGTTGAGGATGGTAAAGAAAATGGAGATGATTCAACAGTTAAAGCAAAGAGGAAGAGGAAAAAGAAACACAAGGAGAAACTAAAAATAGGGGAAGAGGTCATCCCACTGCGGGTCCTTTCAAAGTAAGATCCTTTTTTCATCACGCCACAACAGTAATGAATGGGATCTGAAAAAAACACGTCTGAACTAAACTTAGTGTAACTCAATAACCGATGTCTCTCTTCCTCTTTCTCATTCAGGACGGAGTGGCTTCAGCTGAAGGAGGAGTATATGACTTTGCAGAAGCGAAGTATGACGTCCCTGAAGAAGTGCATGACTAAGATCGATCACAAGGAGCACAAGATTAAAATGGAGACGGAAAATTATCCTCAAGAAGAAATCAGTGAGTTTTGTCTCCGCCAGTCCCAGAAATTTGAGTTCAGGGGGCTCACAGCAGACTGTTCAAAGTTGGAGAAGGAAACAAGACCTTATCGTATGAAACCAAGTGTGGATGCCGACACTTCAGGTTTCCAAGTAAAATGAAAGTCTTGAGTCCTGGAATTTTAGCAAAAATTCAGGTTCTTGTGGAGAAAAAAAAAGTTAGAATTTTTTAAAAATATTTCAGAAATTTACCACGACTGTAACATTTCTGTGCTGAGCTGTTGCATTTTAAATGCAGTTAAACTAGTGAAGATAACACTATGACTCCTAAAAGGTCAAATCAAACTTAATGATAAAGTTTTGCCCCAATAATTGACGTGTTTTGAGAAGCTGGAGCGGCTCACAGCTGTTGGTTAGAATAGATTGGAAAGATTGTTTAGATTCTGTGTTGCTGAATGAAGGAATGTTGTTAATTTGTTTTGAATGTCTCTTGTTTTTACCCGTCTAGTGGAAAAGAAGGAGAAAAGTGAGAAACCAGCTAACGTTGGCCCTCAGTTCACCAGTGGTGTCATCATGAAGATCACAGACAACAAGCCGCTACCAGCCAGGAAGTTCATCAAAGTACAGTAGAACTCTGTTCTCATTATCATCTGTGTTACCTCTGTTCCATCTGTCACTGTTCAGAACCTGACCATCACTCAGTCAGGTGGTCATAATGATTTTTGACCACGCTTGTTTTTTAAAACGTATTTTGTGTAGGAGGCTCTGTGCAAAGTATCACCGGTGGCGTACATCGACATCTTGGATGGAGATGCTGAAGGTTACATCCGCTTTCACAACCCAGAGGACGCGAAAGTCGCCAGTGACGCTCGAGCAGAGCTGCAGAAGGAGCACAGCTGGAAGCTCGAGATTCTCTCAGGTGTGAATTCTTGTTTATTTCAAGGCAGACGTATCCGTGCAGCTCTGAAGCTCTCCAGCTGAGGAGAGGAGAGGATGACTGAGAGGGCTCTTTCATTATTGATGATACTGGGAATAATTTATCGGTACAGGAACCATTAGTTGGTGTGATTTTCAGACGGTTTCATAGTTACAGTTTGACCACTGTAAAGGCTTAGTGATTGTTAAATGTGATTTGAGAAATTGATTTTTATTTAATGCCTTTCAAAGGTGATCATGAGCAAAGGTACTGGCAGAAGATCCTCGTAGACCGCCAAGTCAAACTGAATCGTCCAAGGGAGAAGAAGCGAGGCACAGAGAAGGTGAGCTCGCCCTTTAAATGTTTCATTAGAAAAATACAACTACATACATGTTTCTGTGCACAACAATCAATTATTGATCAGTTCGTCTGTGTTGAATATGTAAACAAGAGGCTGTTGTTTGGAGAAATCCAAGTAATGAGGCATGTGGAGCGTTTAATGTTCAGCTGTGACTCTGTAATGTAGAATTCATATCCAAACTGTCTAACAGCATGAAAAGATCATGTTTATTAGATGCATCATTTGTAAGCAGCCTTTTCTGAGTCCAATCCATTATTACATGTGACCATAGAACAATACTGCAGTATGAGAGCACACAGTATACGTGCCCCCACTAACATTAAAGCAGTTATTTTCCATCTCATCTAATGTCCCGTCTCTCGTCACACTTCAGCTCATATCCAAAGCTGAAAAGATCATCATCGCCCGAGCGAAGGAGGCCCACAAACACATCCGCTTCCAAGAGGACTGACAGCAGCCGAGACCTGAACGGAGTGGACTCTGACTGAAGGGGAACCGTCTGTGTTCGTTTGTACTCAGCTGGAAGAGAACCGAAAAGAAACGTGTAAACTAATTAGAAATGTCCCCTCGTTTTTCTTTTGCACTGGAGTCCCCGAGATAATATGGAACGCTGCTATGAATTTA
>CAEMYA010000149.1:603372-630155 GCA_903131615.1 Diplodus sargus | reverse complement strand
TTTTAAAAAAAATATTCTCTTTATGATGTAAATATGATTGATTTCAAAGTTCTCCCAGTCAAGATGTGGACAAGTCATGGAATTTACCGTTTGAAGGTATTTCCCTTTTTGTTGTTGTTGTTTTTTTAAATAAAATGTCATTATTTGATAGTTACTGGATTTATTGTGAAATAATGAGCAAAAACCTTCAATACTCACTTGAAGTCAGTCATTGTCTGCTCACTCTCATGCTGATGAAAAGTCAGGTAATGTCATATCGCAACATCTTTCAAATTAAACTGGATATAAATTGCCTTTTTAATATAGTGGATTACATAACACTCACAATGAGTTGAGCGCTGTAGTGTCAGTGAGATGCTTCCTAGTATAAAAATAGCTGACATTACATAATCTCCATTTATGGTTATTATCAGTGTGAATGTAGAAACTACCTGAGGTCGTACGTGGCAGTAACAGCTGTCCTTGAGGAGTCATTTTGTTTCTGCTACAAACCGTGAGGCTGAGGTGAAAGATGGCTGAAGTGTTTTCTTATTTCTCTGAAGCTGCTGCAGACGTTATGGATGTTGTTCATGAAGCAGTAAAAGCTGTAGAAGAGCTGCATGATATAATGTGACTTCTCTGGGATCTCTGGCCTGCTCTGATCAAGAAGTTTTATTTCTAAATGACTGCAGCGGGCCGGTAGCAGTGTTACATAAAGTGGAGGAGACATTTTTGGAAGGTACAAAGTTCTTAATGTGGCCCCTTATAAAAAAATCACAGAGCAGCAAGTGAGATAATGATTTTTTCACTGAGGTTTTTAATATGCTGGATATGTGAGGTGAAGCCGCGTCATGCACTCTGCAGCAGACTCCATCTGTCACCTGCAGTCATGTCCAACAGAAAGGGAGAGAGGAGGGATTGAAAGTTGTAGTCTGTAACTATTCTTGTTATATTTGCTAAAATGATCCTGATCTGACAGTAGAATCAGATCCAGGTCAGCTGTCTGTGGCTCCACCCAGTGGCTGTAATCTGATTTAGAAGAATCCACCAGAGCCGAGGGGCGTGGCTGAGAAGTGTCAGTCACTCTCGAGCATACCTTCTGGCAGCCTCCTCCACCGCGCAGGCGCAGTGTCTGCTCTCACCTGGTCAGATAGTTCAAGCTCAAACTCAACCTGTAAACGGTGGCGGAGAGCAACAACAGAAACTTGTCCCTCCATCAGCCACGACAAAGAGAAGAAATAAGCAGACTGAAGAAGTAAAGCAGTAAAAACAAAGAACTGGACCGAGCCAGAGAGAAACCAGGATAGATATCAGAGCATCATCTCAGAGGTGGAGGAGCTGCGGGATCTGTCAGGACTTTCTGCTGGACAGGTAAGAACCTGCTGATAGATGTTTCACTCTGTGTTGTAACCACAAGGCTAAGATGGCGGCTACAGTAACACTGGCAGTAACACAGTAACGTTAGCTTGCTGCTAAACCTAGCGTGTTAGCTTGTATGCTAACTCCGGTGTTTAGCTTTGTGTTTATGGCTGCTGGTTAGCTAACGTGTCTTTCAGGTGAGCGGGCAGTTATAATAACGTTAGTTTGTGTTCAGGACGCTCTGAAGTGGTTGAATCAGTTCACAGAAATAATGTTACTGATGCTTCAGAAAGGCAGCAGGTGAACATGTTGCACCTGGTGATGATTAGCTGCTAGCTCCGCCCACCGCCATGTTAGGAATACTGACTGTTACTGTGGATCTCTGCAGTGATCTGCAGGAGGAACTCTCACTGTAATGTAGCTGTGTTGGTCAGGAAGAGAACAATCAGAGGTCATGTTGTTGTTGGTTGTTGTTGTTGTTTTTTGAATGCGCCATCTTGGTTATCTGGCTTCATCTGTTACCATGGTTACAAGCCTGCTCAAAATTAAATACATGTCTGTGTATGTCCACTAGATGGCGTCCAAAGCTTTAAAAACTACGTTTATAGGGACCATCAGAGTCTAACAGCTTTTCTTTGGACTAAGTTTAAACAGAGCGGTTGTTGCAGTGTGACAGGTGACAGAGATTAAACATATAATCCAAAGGTTACAGTCACATGTCACAACCATGATATGATGACGTGAATGAATGTTTATGACCAGGACGGAGTATTCACTCAGTTATGTCCTTATAAATGGGATTGAGATGAGGTGGACAGTCCTTACATATTGCACCTTTTAACAACAGAGATAAAACAAGTGAGAGGTCAGAAAGCCACAGGCTTTTATAAAGGACCTCCTAAAGAAAGTATATTTTATATAACATTAGAATATAAGGAAAAGAAACAATAAAAAACCCCAAAATGAACAGAAAATACAGCACCAAGTGGCAGAAAATGGAGAAAACAACATGTAGAAGACAAGAAAAAGGCTAGAATTGATTAATTAAATGATCCACCTGTATGGTTACTGACATGTGCAGAGATCACAGAAGATCAGGTGATCTGATCTCACTCACGGTGGTGGACTCAGGATGTTTGAGGGGGCTGGAAGAAAAGGGGAGCTGCACCAGCTGTATGTGGCGGGACACCAGCGCACAAACGGGCACGAGGGCACAATAGAGGGTACTTTATCGTGTGTTATCGACCCTCGGGGCATCCAAGAGGGCGCTTTCACAGCGTCTGGCTGAGATATCAGTCAAGCTGTCACAATGTTTGTGAGCCTTCACCATCTCCAAATCTCTCCGATTCCTCCCTCATTATACGAGGCATTATGAGTTTAGGTAAAGCACTCCGAGCCTGCGGATTATGCACCAAAACAAAAACTTCAGAGCCTTTGCTGTCACTGCCAAATACTGAATTTATGTAAATGTGCCTCTGTGCAAAAAATATCATTTCCATACTGCGAGCGGTACATTCCTGAGGACCTTTGTGGACACATTCTTCCACTGGATGTGACATTCGACAACATCCCTCCTCCTGAAAAATACATTTCCATTAGTGTATGTAGTTCAAACTGCTCCAAATTGCATGCCAGAGAAAATATAATGTCTGATTAGCATAATGGACTCAACCCACATAAGAGGCCAGACGTGAACTTTAAGTTTAGGAATGTAGAACTGTTATAAATCACATTATTGAGAGAAATACCTGGTTATTGGGGAGAAATTGGTAAAAATGTGAGTGGAATCCACGTTGAGACGTGTCAGTCAGTCTGAGTGATTTGGACTGAAGATGTATTTTCACAGAGTGGCATTAAAATGCAAAAAGGCTGGAAAAGAGGAACCGAGGACTAAGAAGTCTGGGGAGCTTTATGGATATTTGAAGACTTGCTCCATTAAAATATTCTGACTGCATATGACTTCTTCATTCAGTGTCATCGGAATCACTCAGAGACACATTTTGGCATTTCGAGGAGCGGTGCGGAGGGACAGAGGCTGATATTGCTTTTCATTAAAACTAGCTCCGGTTCAGGACAACAGTGTGCACATTAAATTCACATCGCAGCCTTCAGGCTTGATTCATTAACAGACAGAACACTTGTTGTATTGATTCTTATGTAAGACAGATGCTGGTGCCAAAGCCGGGGAAATACATTTGGTTATTATTATGCATTTCAGGCATGCTGCTCAGTGCTGCCTGATGCAAAGAGCAAAAATATTGAGAGTAAACAACTTTCTGTTTGCATTTCCCCCCCAGTATAACACAATGTGAATCACTGGTGGTTTGTGTGCCATCGTGCTGAGCAAATCTAAGAAATACACCAACATCTGATCAGAATTCAAGGCACCAGACAGTAAAGAGAGGACACAGGCAGTCTGTGCTGCTCGGCTCTCTGGCTCTTCTCACCACTGGATGTCTATTGAGCACAATCAGTCAATAAGACGAGGTCTTTTCTCACATTTGGGCAGTTTAGCGAGTGCCAAACCACAAACGGAGCGAGTTTTTTCGTGCGTTTTTACGCAGCGCCCAGGCCAAAAACGATATATAAACGTTACCACGGATGGGCTGCATGAGATGTAAATCTTCAATCTCAAACGCCATAATAATCCCATGAATGATTTATCATCTTGAATGTGTCTTGTGCTCTCACAGTCAGCCACATTTTTCAGAGAATGAAACTAAAAAAATGCGTCTTTACGCAGCGTTTTCTTGGTCACGACTACAACATAACTGAAGCATAACTGCAACATCCTTCAGTTTGAAACAACACAATAATCCCGTGAATGATTTATCATCTTAAACGGCTCTTGTGCACTCACAGTCAGCCACATTTTCACAAAATGGAACTTAAAAAAATGCGTCTTTACGCAGCGCTCCGTTTTTCTATATCTGGAAAAACGACCGTACTACAATATAACTGCGCTTCATGTCAACTTATGGCAATTGTACTCGACTCGACTTAAAAGGAGCGGGGCAATAAATTATGTTAATCAGCCAAGACAGATTGGAGGCGTGTTGTTGGCGTAATGAGGGGGAGCATGCCTGCTCCGTGGAAACGCTCCTGCCTCCGCTTCATGCGCGCTGCCTGCCGTCTCCCCAGTCTCTCCTTCTACTTTATTGTGCGTAAGAGCAATTTCCTCCGCAGCCGCACTTCTGTGCGAGGTTCGGTGCAACAAGTTTCGCAGGGAGCCACAACACGCCGTCTGACAGGCTGACTTGTTTAGATTTTTTTATTATTTTTTCGCGCTCCACTCATCTTTCTCTCTGGCGCTGTCACCACAAAGTCACTGGACGTGAACGCTGCGTCGCAGGCACACACACGCGCTTTCTCACACACATACACACTCACTCACTCACAACACACACACAGAGGGAGAACATCAGTGTGCCATAAATTCGTGACTCGGCGCCAGATGCAGTTTGCTCCCCACAGCGCGTGTAGTTGTAGTTAAATGGAGATCGCGGCGGCAAGAGGAGCGTCTGGGTGCGTGGAGAAAATGGAGAAAGAAGTGGCGCCTCAGAAGCGACAGTATCGCCGCACCACCGCGCTCAACGTTATCTCGTCTCTGTGTTCACTGGCGTCCGTCGCCTTCTGCATCCTGCTGAGCATCAACGCGGCTGATATCAAGAACCGGGTTGTGGATTTGGAGAGTGGGGACGGCGAGCACGGCTTCATCCGCGCTCCCGGCTACTCCATGGATGATTTTAATTCCCTGATCGAGCAGAGAGTGGACGAGCTGCTCTCTCAGGTGAGGCTGCACTCGCTGCTTGAAGTTACTGTTTTGCATTGCACACAAAACTGTCAGAGAGGTGAAGTGATCTCTGACACTTTGGTTTCATTGAAAGCATCTCGTGCATATGAATGAAAAATGCATTTTATTTCACATTTCAGCGCTCCTATGAGAGTTTTGTCAAGATCCGGACTGCCAGACAAACGTCACCTGAATGCAGCTGCCCTCCAGGTAAACCCGCCTCACCTCTGTGCGCTCTGGACATGTGGCTGTCTGACTGTTTGTGCTCGGATCAGAGCTGGTGTAAGAATGAATGGAAACGCTCTGAACAGGTCCTTTATTTTATTTCTTGGACTCAGGTGAACAGTTTGCCTGCATGGTGTTGTAGTTTGTGGAGCGGTCTGCCTGCTGTGAGGGATGCAGACAGCTGACTGGCCATCACACTTAACAGAAAGAAGGCATTTAACAGCAGTCTATACATAGAGGTGCTGAGAGGTTGTTTGACTCCTGATGCTGCCGCCTGCTCACTCACAAAAAGCCTCTTGAAATTCACTTTTCCCACCAGTAGATGGAAACATCGATTCCCCTCAGCGTGGGTCAGCGTTCTGGAGGTTTTGGGATGGAGTCAAGGTTGAGTTAGACGGAGCATCAGTGTTGGGAGGTGTTGCTCCAGGATGCTGCATAATGGAGCTGTAACGTCACGGTTGTTTCTTGTTTGACCAGTTGGTGCATGAATGGGAGAAAATCCTCAGTGCTTCTCCTCGAAATGTGACCAGAAAAAGAACTCTGCAGGTGTTTTCTGACTATATGGAGACAACCAGTAGATCAGACAGCATCCAATTCTAATGTGAAGTTCAGATTAGTCCATGAGAATGTTTTAAGACAACAGATGAAGGTCGTTAATCTCCATTTATCGTATCTTGTAGTGTGATCTTTTGAATTCAGGTGCAAAGGTGAAAGAAAAATTATTTTGTTTCTGTAGAATGAAAACCACACGTCTCCGAATTGATGATTTGAATTAGTCATAAACTGGAGGATTACGTCTTAAATTTATCCTACCTGTCATGCTAAATGTGCAGAATGTTTTTCTTTTGCATTTTTGTTGGCATTCACTAGATGGTTTTTATAGGACAGTGAGGATATGTGATATATCTTTAGGATTCTAGCAGACTGAAGCTGAAACTAATGATTATTTTCATCATAAATTAATCTGTCAATTGAATTTTAATCTATAAAATGTTAAAAAAAAAATCCTCAAATTGCTTTTTTCCCCCAAAACTCAAAGGCTCTTCAGTTACTCATAAATCATAGCTCATAGTAGACAAAGAGAAGCAGCCAAGTCTTACATTTAACAAGCTGGAACCGGCAAGATATTTCACAGTTTTGCATTTAAAAATGACTGAAATGATAAATCGATAATTGGAACAGTTGACATGAAACATCTTCCGATCAACTGATCGTTGCAGGTCTGGACCGAACATGTATATCTGAAGCTTTTGCTCGTAACGTTTTGTGCTTCTCTCAGATATGTCTGTAGGCAGTGGTGGACTTGGAATGTTTGAGGGGCGAGGGCAAAAAACAAAAAGGGCACCATTGTATGTGGGGGGGGTCCAGCATGCAGGCTGCTGAAGGGTACTTTATCATGTTTTATCAACCATAGGAGCATCTTTCTATACCAGCGCTACAACGTCACTGCAAATCATCATTGTCATGTTAGTAACTTTGCTGAGTGCTCCAACTGTGGCCACGCTTGTTACTGTCAGACGGCTGAACTGCTGCAGTAGTTCGACTACATGCTGCAGGGAAAACTGACACTTTTTCAAAGTTTTGAGGAAGTCCACATCCCCAGTGAGGCCCAGCTGGGAATGTGATACAGCATGTGTGAACATACTGGAGGCGACCTCTCTGGTAGAGTCACAGTTGTGACACTGAGCAGAGAAGGCTTGTGGTTGGAGCTCTGGATGGACAATCCAGGTGTCTGAAAGCGTCTGTGCTGCAGGACGGAAGGAAGTGTCCTTGGGAAAGATGCTGAGTCTTTGCTAAAGCCGGGACTGTTCCGTAGTTCTCCCTGACCTCTGACCTCTCTGTCAAACAGAAAGATTCCCCATACAGCTACAGTATTAATGATTATTACATCTGTCACAGTCAGATGTAGGTGGAAGAAGAAACAAGACTGGTGACAGTAATTATCCTCGATGAAGTGGTTTATCAAACGCGAGTGACTCATCTGCTGAGTGGAAATGCTTGAATTACCGAGCCAGAAGTACTGGGAAGTATTAACCATAATGAGACTCTCACAATCACGATGCTCTCTGTTCTCAATCCCTATCATATGTCTGCCATTTATTTCTCCCACCACATTTCTGTAAAGGGCAGAAATAAAACAATGAAAACATTTCACATCAAATGAAGCGCAACGGCACTAAAACCGAGGCGGCACCGAGCTTCATCTTGGAAACTGGCACTCTTGGATTTGATTTTTTCCGCGGCGAGGCCTCACCCCGTCGTTTTTTAACTATAGCTACTTAGAAAACACACATATCATCAGTGTACTCTACAGAATCTGTAGTGTTTCTAATAATATATGTTCCTGCAGTGGGAGCGCATGCAACTTTGTTAATGCTCTGGAGCGAGTGGAGTGTTTTCAGGCCAAATATCTTTGTAGCGTATGGATGCTGAATGGGTTCACTCAGTATTTATCCTCGCCTCTGTCGAGCAGACAGCCCCCGGCTCTGATGTGGCTCTTTTTCTTTGAGGGGAGGACTGTAATGTGCTTTTCACAGTCTTCACTTTATTGCTGTCAAAGAAGACGGAGTGGTTGCAAAGACAGAGCAATGGTCCGTAGCTTCAGGATGTTTTATCGGTTGCTTCTGAATCACAGGAAGTTTGTGCCATCTTTATCAGAGAAAGTCTGCCGTGAACTTGGAGTATATTTTATATATGCTGCTGTAATTCTTGGTTAATGAAGGTGAAGTTATTTTTATGGGGCCATTTGTCATCCAAACAGTGTGTGGTATCGCTGTCATTTAGCACTCAGTTATTGGCTTCTGAGCGACTAAAAGCATTTTCACACTTTGGCTGTGATCGGATCGGAACCCGAGATTGCTTCAGCCACGATGGCGGCGTGGCTCAGGGGACGCAGTGTTGGTCAGGTGGTCAACTGCTCCGGTCCAGACTGGAATACCTCAACAACTATTTGATTGATGGCCACGAGTACAGACACTCGCAGTCCTTGAATCCCCTGACTCTTCGTCTTGCACCACCAAGTCGACATTAATGTTGTTCATGTCAGCTTTTGTATCAAACACCATGAAATTTGTGACACATAGTCATGGTGCTCAGACGCTCCATTGTCTTTTCATCTAGCCCCATTATCATTTCATTTTATGTCCTGTCACCTGCAAAACTGTCATTCACATTAGTTTACAGCTAATGAGGAAATATTAGCATGCTAACATGCTAAACTATGACAGCTAAACATCTACATGTCACTTGATAATAATGATATTATTATTATTAATAATAGTAATCACTGTTATAGAGTGTTTGGTCAGTATGTCACTTTTCCCCTTAATAATGCATAAAAGAGAAAAGACATTATTTTCTGGTATCCCCGCCCACTTTACCCAATCACAACAGAGAGCTCCAGAGAGAGGCGTTCACATGGTGGCGCAGAGAGCAGGGAGGGGATTGCTAACTGCAAAATGGACATGAAGTAAGCTAAGATGATGACGACACTTGCAGCAAATTTAAACCTGACGTGTTTGACTGTTTGAATAAAAGGTGAATTAAACTCTCGGGTGTGGAATTAGAAAGAAGTCGGCTGACAGAAGCTCTGTAGCTCGATCCTCGTCTCTGCTCGAGGCCACAGTAGCTGCTACTAGCAGTGGAAGTTTAAATAGTGGAGTAATCTTTTCACTCGGGACCCTGCGCCACATTTTCACGTTGAAGCCTCGTCTAGACGGCACCCCGAGTTTAAAAAAAGCTGCTTTTGCACCATACGTTTGGTGTAAATAGTCTTGGGGTTTAGGGGGGAGAATAGCAAACCAAACCAAGCTGTTTTTGAAGTCTGGGAAGTCACACCCGCACACTGTGCCACACTGTGAGGCGAGTCTCCGAATAATTGTTTCAGCATTGGTGGGCAGTCTTCATTTTCATTTTTTTGTGTGCACCTTCTCCTCCCCTGGGATCTGCATTCCAAGCAGGGCCTGTTGTTTAATGGGACTATAATAAAATGTGCAGTCAGCAAGCGCTGCTGCTTTGCTCTCTCCCTGTTACTCACCCATTCGCCTCGAGCCCCCCCTCTCCCCCACATCCCCCCTTTTCCCCACTCTGCTGCATTTCTTGACGCTTCAAAAAGCCCGGCAGCTGAACGGCGGCCAAAGTGCTCTTGAGAAAACAGAAATGGACAACTTGTAACGCACTTTGTTTTTCCCCCACCAAACACCCAGCGCTGGTTGTCAAGGGCAAAAGGGCAGCGGGGGGTCATCTCAGCTGGCTGCAGATTTTCAAAATAAAACCAGAAGCAGCTGCAGCCATGTCTGTGTGGCTTGCTTTGTCATGTCCAGATTTGGATCACTTAAGAAAAATCAGAACTACACAAACACCGCAGCCCACAAACATCTCAACCTAATCACTCCTTTTCAGCTCCTCGTGGCCGGCCGGGCTGCTCTCCCCCTTCAGGCCGCACAAAGTGTGTAATCCCAGTGGCCTGATACAATTACAGTTGTGCCAATCCCCTCAGATATCCTCAACTCAGTGGGCAACTGGTAATTAATCACTGACAGCTTTTGAGTTTGGCCCTCTGTGTGGTTTGGTGCTGGGAGGTGGCCTAATGGCCATGTAATCACTGAGTGCGAGGTGAAGCTGAGCAGACTTCCAGGTAGCCACCGTGACCAGCTGCTTCTGGTTAGGTGAGTCAGGTTAGGCTTCCTTTGTGAGCGAGTCGGGCCGGAGAGGAGCGAGATGGAGCCTGAAGGCATCGCTGAATGGGCAATTATGATTTTGATTGCTGCTAAATTGCTTAACAGGCGATCTACATGTAAATCATGAGCTTAATGTACTCCGCGCAGTGAATTACATCTCGCAGGAGCCGTTTTTTTGCATGAAAAGCTCGACTCATTCAAATCAGCCCCAATAAATTGCAACGTGACGTGATTTATCATGATGAATCATCAGAAGTGGCGCATTTGCCCTAATTTTCAGTTCTCACACATGGTTTATTATAAAGGGCAGGATGCTGGAAATAGCACAGATGGTCTCTTTATACCTTTGACACAGCAGTTTTTATGGGAGACGGCGCAGCATGCCAGCTGAAAGCACCAGTAATGACTGTGGCGTTTGAAAGGGTGGCACACTTTGCCGCCTCCTTTTTTTTTTACTGGAGATTAACCTGAGGGGACACTCACTGAATGGAGTGGAGATGACATGATTTTTATGTGAGCGATGTCACAACAGCACTCGGCCGCAGACTGAAGTACCTCAGGCTGGGAGGATGAAGACAGGCCTGAAAGAAAACGGAGGGGAATCGAAATGCTCGTGCCTAATGGTTCGTCTCACGTGTCCCTGAACATTTCCTGGCGCTGATCCTCAATCGTCGTTTTGTGTGGAATAAAGTAGGAAGCTTGGAGATCCTGTCTTGGCCGCTGTTACGGTTACTGCTTGGAGTTGAATGAAGGGGTTTCCACAGCGGCACACCCCACAACTGAATAAAATAATTGTCTCCCTCTTTTTTTATTTGACATGAATTCGCTCCAAAAATAAACTTTTATTTGTAATAAAATTGGTGTTTTCCGTTTCAGATTGGTTGCAGTTTCTGCGTCATCAATGCTTAAAGTTGGACAAATGAAATCCAAATTTTTGTAGCGTGGTTTTATACCCTGAGGTACTTTGTTGGCCAGCCGCCTTTTTGTTGTGTGTTCACAGAAGCAGCTGATGGATTTTTCCTGTTTGATGTGCTGCATTAAAGGTCCACTATGTAGTTTAGGCAGACGTTTACCCCGTCCACCTTTCCAGCTTCAAACAGTGACCTTGGGTGCAAATTTGTTGTTTAGATATGCAAGAAAATGATTAAGAAGCATTATGTTATCAGGTTTGGCGTCTGCACCTTCAAGGCGCCCTTTGGTTGCGGCGGTGGCACCACCGCCCCCGTCCTTCCACTGCCCTGTAACCTCCCGTGCAGGAGGGGGAATCACCGCCGCCGGTTCCCTTTTGATGCTCCCTCTCCCAGGATCCGGAGCTCCTCTATCAGAGCTGGGTGGTAAATCCTCCACAAAAGGCGGCTCACAAACTCGGCGCCTCATCCTCTGGTTGCCCTCTGACACGGGATTGAAAGTTCCAGTCATCCTCCGACTGAAGTCTCCTTTGTGATGGCTTAAGTTCACCCTTCCCTTCCCCGAGCCCACATACTCATCCCCGACCCACCAATATTCAAAGAGACTTTAATAGACAAGGGGGGCCTTTTCTAATGTGACACCCATGTGGAACAGCTGGCCTACTGTTCAATATGGTGATTTTTCTGTCACGGCTGCTGCAGAGTTGGAGGATTTTTCCTCCGTGTGCCGCTCGTAGCGCTATGGAGCTGTTTTCTATGAGTGGGTCCCCTTTGGTTTATCCTGTGTAAGCACATTAGGATGCACATGCGGTTTGGTTTGCATTGTTCTACTGAACAATGGACGCTGGAGGTAACACGCTGAAATATGCTGCTTTGTACCGACAAAGGCAGAGAAGAAGAAGCTGCTCGCTGCTAAACATGGATGTAAACGATACAGGATTTAAAGGAGACCTATTTGATTTTTGGTTTATTCCCTCCTGCAGTGAATAGTTAAGTGAAGTTTTGATGTTAGGACATCCATTGACTGAAGTTAGCATGCTAACCAGCTAACCCTGGTCTCATCAGTTGCACAGCTAACTGATCTGTTAGCAGTGACAGGCGGCACATTCTTACATAATGCTCCTTAAACATACTTTCCTTACTAAGAAATGAGGAAGAAAATGCATTTGTTAGACTTTGAGACTACACACAATGAGTAACAGTGATTATAAACATAACTTCTGTTTGTTTGTCAGATAACTCCGCAGGGTACTTCGAACATATTGTATTTCTCTTCACGCGCCTGTCTCACTGAGGGTCTCCAGAGGAAACTTTTGATTTATCGTCACTTGCTTCCTGTTTGTGAATCATTATTGGCGTGATGCTCGCGAAATGTCAAACGCAAACTGCATTATACATGGGCTCTGATTTAGAATGCAGCTCGGCTCCCGCTGCCTGTCTCCGTCAAACAATCCTTATTTAATTTGTTTTGAATGTTAGAATGATTTTCCAGTGACTGTCGTCAATTTGAAATCAGCAGTAAAGCGCGGCGATGCCAGTGTTCGCTCGTGTCATGGAAATTCTGGGCTCCAGACAGGCAAAGAGAAGGAGGAACCCCTGAGGCGCTCCCCACATGCTCCGCTGCCCCCTCCCTCCACACTGCCTGTGGCTTAGTGCCCCAGGCCTCCCGGCCCTCGCAGGCATGGAGGATGGGGGGGCGAGGGGCACAGATGCTGCTGCTCTGTTCTCCATCAGCCTAATAAGAACAGGCACTACAAATAAAACAAGCTGGTGTGCAAAAAACAGCATGGGGACGTGCCACGGCAGGAAGCTGTAATTTTGCCAGCGTGCGCCTGCATGCGAGCGATGATGGTTAATACGGTCACGGGCATCCCTAAAAATATGTCTGTAATTTAATAAACAATGCACGGATGGCATTCGCTGACTCTGTTTATTTTATGTGTGCATGCATCATTTACTGTGAGTCCACAGACTTGAGGGCAGCGTTTCGCAGAGCGCTGTTCCATGTTATGTTCAGTTCTTGAGTCCAAAAACAGCCAACCTCGACACCGAGTCATTTGTCATTTCGGTCCTGAACCTACAAGGGACTGTATGAAAATTACTGCTGTGGGGTTTCAGAAATTCAAGGCAGTCAATCTCAAAAATGTTACTCCAGTATGAAATTGGTCAAATTTAATGATTATTAGCGTCAAGACAAAGCAAATGTAGATGATGTATCCCGATTTAAACAGTTGTGATAGTCACAGAACTTACATTTTCACAATAGAAGTGAAAAAACAACATATTCTTTGCTCAAAAGAATGCTCAGATATATATATAACAATATAGCTTTTTTTACAGATACGTTGGTATCAGCATATGTTGTAAATATTTTCCTTTAAACTCCTTTTTTCCTCACATAGAAGGTTGAAATCGATGTAAGCAGTGAGCAAAAACAAAAACGACGATATCCTTTCCTTCACAAATAATGTTTGTACAGTCCCAAACTGTAAGTCTGTCACTAAATCAATTCTCTGTGACATTTCTGAATTCAAATGGCATTTGTTTTATTGTCTTTTCTTCAATTTCCGGGGTTTAACGGAAGATTTATCAATCTGCACCGAACGTTTATGTACGGTGGTTGCAAAGCATTTATTAGAGCTAACATTTTGGAGTGCCCACTTTTCAATTTTCAAACCCTTTAGTCTCAGCGAAAACAAGCAAGCAATCCCTCAAGCTATCCAAAGTCAGCAGGGATTCAGATGATTTCTCAAAGTGGAAAAACTTATGGAGGCAAGCAGCGTTTGCCCAGCGGCTGGCCAGATGTTGTCGGCTCCCAGACTCCCCTGGGGCGCCGCCGAGAGGTCGGACTGAGAGAAAAACGGTTGCCAAACACCACGAGACGTCCAGTGTGTTTGTCAGTTAAGGGGACCCTCCTGTTAAATCCCCCCGTTCACTTTCCACCTTCAGTTAAAGATATAAGATTGTCGTGCTTGAGATCTTGTCGGCTTGTCCGATGCCACGCGGCCACCGCTCACCGGGGGACCTGCGCTCTGCCAGCCGGCTCCTCCGTGTCCTAAATGTGACATGAAATATGAGTCACGCTGCAGATCTGAGAAGGTAATAAACACACCGAGCAAACATCTGAGCCCATGTGCACTCACAAACACGCTGTCACACACCCGTGGATGCAACTGTATCACAAAATATGCACACTTGTCCATTATTCCACTCACACATATTTTGGAGACATGCAGCCGTGCGTGACTCGCTGCAGGCCTTCGCTGTAGATTCGTAACTTGATCTATTGCCAGAGCAAAGGTTTTTGATGATGTCGTGGTCTGGTTAATTTGATTTTCTAAATCAGGACAGACGAGAGCATGAAATAAAAAGGATTGAAGCTGCTCATTCTCAATTTTCTCCAAAAGCTGTGATGTTAAAAATGGTGTAGAACGCGGGTTTTTAATTACGGCTTGCGCAACAGTATTTTTCCTCAATATCTGTAAGTACCTTCTTTTTTTTTTTCTTTTCCCTTTGGCATGCAATTAATCTGGAACATGCAATTAAATAATATGGCTCAAATAAATACTACATTGCCTGAGGTAGTGGCAATTACACGTACCTGTAAATGCATCTCATGTGTCAGCAGAGATGGATTGATATGCAGAGAGTTGCCTCATGGTCTGCTCGCAGCACAGACGGCCCCTCCCCGTGTATCTGATGAAGAGGAGGGCAGAAACAGCTGTGTAAGCCACAGTTAAGGCCCTGAAAGCCAAGCGGTGAGACGGACAACCCTATGCACTTTAATTTAATTGAGCGGTCATTTGATATGGTACAAGCAGGCTAGACGGCTGGTTAAATTGTAATTTTCGACAGCTTGATAAACGGCGCTGATGCTCCGTATGGCTGCCTGGAAATAAGTTTGTCTAATTTTTAGTCGTAGGCGGAGGAACTAGTTTGGGACAATGTGGCGTGATGATGTGAACCGTTCTTCTTCTGTGGACCACTTTAGTGACAGTTACATCATGGCTTAAGCTTAAGCATGGCATGGTGGGAAGGTAAAAGTGGGAGATACAAATTCTGGAAATAACTGTTAGCAAAACCCTCCCAACGGTGACAAAACCAGCTTGTTTTAGGGCGTTCTCTGAGTTAAAGTTCCCATGAAACGGCTGGTGGTGCTATTTGCTTTGACAGAGTTACTTGCATTGGTTACTGGCATCGCCGCGCTGACTCACCCCTTTACTCAGCTAACCAGCTAACGACAGCTAACGTTACATTTAGCAGCAGTTAGCGCTTGCTTTAGCAACAAAGCTACCAGCACCTGTAAAGCAGTAAACTCCATAATTCAGCTCGGTACTGTAACCGGTCTATGTCCTCGTTCTTGGAGGCCGCATAGTCATGGTGGTCCGGTCTATCCACACCACTGAGTGCAGGACGAGTCATCAACATTTTCTATTATTTTCCAGGAAGTTACTAACTCAAGTTAAAACACCCACAAAACTACCTTGTTGGCTCAGTCGATCCAGTGAAAGCTTATTATGCCAAATTCAAATAACTGCGTGTGCCGTCAGTGTATGAAAAAAACATCGTCACAAGAATTTTGACGAACGATTTAAAGGCAAGCGTGCTTTTCTCCCCCCGTGCCAGCGCTCAGCGCTGAGGACAGATTATCTCAGCTGATAATGCCATTCATCTGGATGCCTGCTGCTCACTCTGAGCTTGATGAGTTGTTTTTGTGCATCCGTCCGCGGGTGTCTGTTAGGTTCGAATGAATCCGGCATACTGAGCGGAAATGTTCAGAGATTGTTAATCAGAATACCTCATGCATATTTTATACATTTTCCTCGCAAACCTAAAAGGATAATGATCATTTATGCTGAGTGTGACATCCAAGTGATGCACAGACACAGAAGTTGCCTGGAAAGTGTTCTACTTTCCAGGACTTATATAAATGCCTTGATTTATATTCATATATTTTTTTGTGAAATGACCCAAATACCCTGTTGTGGTTTTGTGCAGATTACTTGTTTTCTGTGAGCTTATATGTGATAATGAATCTGCTCTAGTGCCTTTATTGAGACGTTTGAGAGGTTTGTGCATCTCTAACACTACAGTGTCGATCTTATATCCAGCCTATAGCTCAGAGCTCAGAACGTCTTCAGTTCAGCCTCTTTTGTCGAACCAGCAGTCAAAGACCCAAAGACTCTTTTTTGCTTGAGATGCAACGTATAACAGTTTCTACTCAAAACTTAGTGACAGTTATCAAACAGCTTGCGAGGAAACAACAGTGTTGACGTGATATCTACTGAAGTTAGCATGCTAACCAGCTAGCAGTGTGCCTGAAAACTTAGTTCCCTAACACGAACACCCCCCTGGCTTCACGGCTAACTGAGCTAACAAGCTAGCAACAGTCATAAATTCAAGGTGGCCGATTCTTACGTATTGCACCTTTTAAAAAATGACTGAAATGATTGAACAATCATTTTATCAATGTGTTGTTGTAGCTCTAGCAACTGTAGTAAATATGTCCTTGAGTAAGACACCATACGCTGTATTCCCTCTGATGTCCGTGTTGTACATAATGTAAGCGTCTGTCAAATTAATGTTACGTAATTATGTAAATGCTCTGAGACAAATATATCACAATCAGCTGCCCTACATCTGACTGACTCTCTGTCAATCAACATGACGACCTGCACGACTCCGTCTGGATCCAGGTTAATGAGCCGCCTCCCACGAGCCGTGCTGCTGCCTCGTGAGATTCTCACAGTGTACTTTGTTACTATAAAACAAGGCTGGCGTATTAACGAGCGGGAAGTGCCGTTCATTTCACACGGGGCGCTGCACTCACCACCTGCTGTGACAGCTGAAGGGCGCTCCAGGTAGATAAATTCAACACATGCTGGGATTTGTACGCGTATACCTGACTGGAGGTGTTGAAACATCTCACAGTGTCCAAGTATATTTGGATGCTCTATTGTAGGCAGTATGCTGCCTATGTGAACGCACACAACTGAATTGGCTGCGGTTCATATTGTGATCTCGAGGGACTTCTGTGGCACCTGTTGATGGACGAAGATAAACTGAGCCGAGTGCCAAGTCTGAGTGAACCAGCTGCTTAATTGGAGCCATCCCTGCTCCTTAAATCTTTAGCGCACTGTAAATGTTTATTGTCTCATAAGTACGCCCAGGTTTCCCAGGGTGCAAGTGGACAGCAGTATTTATGTTCATAGTTTGAAGCTCCAGCAGATTGAGACGGTCAAACCCACTCAAACTGGAGTTGGTGGGAAAAACTGACAGACGGTTTTTGCAAAAAGACACCACGCTGCCGGCTGACTTAATCTGGAGCAGTGAAGGTTATCGCCATCGCCAGAAACGGGTGATCTCTCCTTGTTAGCAGATACACCGGGGTGTCAGCGTGACTGATTTGAGGCGCGTCAGGTGGAGGGATTATCTCTTTCTAGGTGCTAAACAGCAAAAGATGAGTGGGGATCCATCACCGCGCCCTTGACCTTCAAAACAGATTAACTCCCCTGCGTTCTCCCTGACTCGGCTGCCGCTGTTGAGCATTAGAGTTTTTTTTAATAGCCATCGGAAAAAATTATGGAGAAGAGACATGACTTTACATGACGCACATTTCAGCTGATTGAATATGACACGACCTGCCAGTAGTACGTACTTGCCACAGTAGTTTTGGTGCCCAGGGTGAGATGGGGACCAGATTAGTTTGTCTTTCCCTGAGTGCCAGATGCATGTGTAATATCAAATGAAGGAAAACAGGACATTTTGTAAACATACTGACACCCAAATTGACTATTGGATTTCAGCTTCAGCGGGCATTTGCTCTGCCTGCCTTTTTCCTTTCATTTAATATAATAGATGAGAAGGAAACTCTTGCACGCGTGTGGGTCTGCCGTCAGATCCCCGGTGTAATGCAGGCTCGATGGTTGACTTGTTATTCTTATGGCAGTCGTGCATGCACTATTGGCTATCCCACCTCTGAACTTGGAGTGGCTTTGTGAGGTGGAGGTCAGTTGGCAGGAGCCGGCGAGAGCGTCTGCGTTACTGCAAATGTCAGGTCCCAATAACGCGAGGGTGTAGGTTTCGTCTGAGCGAGAACAGGGAATAACATGACATAACTCAATGTTTCTTTGGTTTAAATCAGTGGCACTGAGTCCCGTAGGAGGTTAGGCACTCTTGCTTGTGAATGTCATAGCCATAAATCTACATCTCGCCGGCCCGAGATCCAGTTGCAGTTTAGGAGAATGCGGCGGTGTTGAATGAAGTTAATGAAACTACAATAGATGCAGAGTGGATATTGAAGGGATAGTTCACCCCAAAATGTATTTTCAAGAGATATTAGCTGCAGAGTTGTCTGCCAGAAACAATGGTCTGGGGCCCAGTAGGTGACATAACATAAAAACTCTTATTTCTTCACATTCTCTTGATAAAATTACTTAAATATTGCGCCTTTAAGGAAAAAAGGAAAGCCTTTCCTTCATATGAATTATACACTAAGATGAGCTCATTACGGTCCTGCGAAATCTCTGGTACCACAAAGTCTTGGGTTCATGGTGACGTGTGGCCTCGCGGTCGTGTTTGTTCTGGTGGTGGCAAGGCAGGACAAAATCAGCATGCCGGATATGAAGCCACCTCTGAGAAGTGGCGCCTGAGGCAGGACTCAGCGCTGACAGAGGTCAGGGCTGCACAGTTTTAGGTTGCACTGGGCATCATGTTTGTATTAGCAGGCTTTGCTGAATACTTCTGCAGAAGGCTGCATGCGTGCATTCAGTCAGTATACACAGTGAGGTCGATGGAGATTAGTGATTCAATATTTTATAGTTATTTGTGGGAACATGCTGCCTTGTAGGAACAGCACGGTGAGAGCTGCACAGAGGCTGAGCAGCTAAGATGTGTCGCGAGTACAAAGGGGGAAACGTTCAAGAGACTGTAAGAGGAGAGAAATGGATCCGTACCACGTTTCTCTCTTTATACTTCGCAGACACTCTGCTCCAGGTACACTGCTCCCCTCTGGCCTGTTCTCAGATTAGCGTGTGCTAGCCAAAGTCAACATGAGAGGAAGTGGAGAAACGACTTCCCTCATTCGCACCAGGACTGCTAATGCCTCGCCAGATCTGGTGTCAGACCAGTCAGTTTGAGATGTATCATTTGCTTCTAACGTAAAATAAATTTCAATCGGACTCATCTGAGGAAAGAATTTATGCATTCTTTTATTTTATTCTATATTTCTGTGGGGTTTTTTAGGCTCATGATTCCAAAATGTGCATTTATGTGAGGCAGCTTTTAGGGAGAAAACCAAAAGACAGAGTGATCAAATTGTATGATCGCTTAAATGTTTCCTGGGTTTGCCCTTTAATCTTAGCGTACTGGCAAGAGACTGCTGAGGAGATAATGAAAATATATGGAGTAGAAGTTGACTGCACATTATGGAATGGACTAAATCCAAGACACATTTATGGCACAGGATGCATATGTCTTTAAAAAAGTTTTGGCTGGTGGTAAGAAAGCTATCTGCAGGAAGCACTGAGCCAAGGACAACTGGCCTGCACATGTTTAATGACATAAATTGCACGTATCTGACCTTTAACTTAAAGGAAAGGTTTAACATTTTGGGAGCAGACTGAGAAACAGTCTGGCATTGATTTGCTGCTTTAACAACTGGTTGTTGTTTGGATTAAAGGTGCGTTATGTAGGAATTTTAGTTCAAAACATTACAATGTGAAGAAATAAACATTTCGACGTTAAGTCATAAACATCTGTACTGTGTTCAGAAGGTATCTACAGGAGTTAGCATGCTAACCAGCTAGCCCTGGGTCCAGCTAACTGCATGGCTAACTGAGCAAACAAGCTTATTTGGGAGTATGAATTCAGGATGGCCAATTCTTTTGCATTGCACCTTTTAAACAAATGAGTCATGACATGTTAATTACTGAGCTGCTGAAGTGACAGAGCCACACCAGCTCATGGATGCATAAGGAGAGAGTCGGGCCCTGTTCACTTCTTTGAGAGTTGCTCAGTACCAACGGAGGCCAGAAAAGTTAATCATCTATATGAATACCCAGATATTCCACATAGCTTCCACCCTCTGGAGCCCAATGAGCATTTGCACAAGAGAATTCAGCAGCCAAGCGGTGCACTTCCAGTTTAGACCTCTGCTAAGTTGAATGGGGCCAAAATGACTTTAAAAAGTATCAGAGGTTTATGTGAAACTGCTCAGAAAACTTGTCTGAGCTTTCAGAGTTTTACATCCATGTTACCAAGGCCAAAACGGAAGGGTAATAAGTCTGAAAACGAGGCAAATTGCTTGTAAAACAGGTTACGCAAAAGTCACCAAAACATCATCGAGGCACTGCTTGCCACCTCTTGATGTCAAAATTGGGTCATGTTCATGGCCCTTCCCAACCCACCCCTGTTTTAATTGCCATGTGCTAAAGAATTTCCCATGTGCACACAAACCAGTCAAGTCTGGTGCGGCCTAATAATTGTTCACTCAAATCGCCTCTTTGTGCTGCTCTCTGCACTCGCGCTGCCAGGATTTTTTTCCCCTTTCTGCACTCTCCAAATGAGATCTCCCCGCGCTGGCGATGATGGATCCGAACGAGCCGCTGGAAAGTGTCTCTAATTGACAGAGGTTATCTAGCTCAAAAATCCTTTCGCTTCTCCCTTTGCTACCGTCAGCCGCTGAATAAAAAGACATGCCGTGGCTGTTTGATTTCAACCAGGAGCAAAGCTGTCCTCCAAAAAGCAATCTGCAACTCACACAGACATCTATCCCTCCCCGCCAGCGTGGCCCCTCCTCTGCTCCGTCCAGTCGCCTCTTTCGCCTGTTCAAAGGCTCTCTCCAGTTTCAATGAGACCGGCAGGGTGAAGCAAGCTGTTCGGGCTCTGCGGCTATTGACTGGATTTGTTGACTGGGCGAGAAGAAAAAGTGACCAAAATAAGCAGAAATGACAAACACAGAAACAGAAACAGGCCGGCGTGCGAAAAAAAAGAAAAAAAACCACTTTGTTGCAAGCGGAGCGGCCTGTGTGTGCGCTGCTGATATGGATCCCCCATGAGAAGGTTCAGGTCACTGAGTCCCTCCTCAAACAGCCCTCGGAAAGAGATTTATTTGGAGTTTTTTCTTCAAAGTTGGAGGGGGAAAAAAAAACAGGAAACAAACAGGGTTTTTGGAATGCGTTCTGCAAAAGGGGTTTCTGTGACGCTCCAGAATGATAAATTATATAAATGTCTTTGGAGGCCACATTAAATGGTTCATGAAAATAGCAAGCCCTCTGAGAGCTGTCTGTGCCATCTCTGTGCAGCGTGCTTTGATGATGGGTTAAATGCTACGCTGTTCTATCTGCTTTGACTAAATATCTAAGTACTGAGGAGGCTTCATCCTGAGTAATTTTCCCTGTGTCAGTGTGTTCTCTCTCCAGCGAGCACGGCGCTGTGCCGGCATGACTTCCAATGATTGGTGTTGACTCCGATGACACGGTATTGCCTGACTGGGACTGTACCTGCACCCGCCGCATCCATTAGAGCCTGTGAAACTCTAAACTGCCGCAGAGATGAAGCAGGTCGGGTTTTTACCCATTACTGATGTCTTAAAATATCGAATATGCCAGTTAGCTCTGCTAGCTTGTTTTATTGTTGTGTGTGTGTGCATAGAAATTGAAGCTCAGGTTAGACAGACCGTTGGCACGGCTCTTAGCTCTCACCAAGAAAGCAGCCCCCTGTCAGACTCCCAAAAACCCTGGGCTGGAGATGAAACAGAGAAGAGTGTGTGTTGGTGTGTGTGTGTGTATATGTGTGTGCCTACGAGCCCTGTGCATCTCTGGCTTGCCTGCACCTCATACTGACATTTCCAACCGGTGCTGGAGTAAATAAGGCCGCCGACCGCAGCAGGTGTGGGGAGCAGGACTGGGAGCAGGGGAGGTCTGCGTCCCTTCAACCCCCAGAAGCTCCTGGAGAAGTCAATATTTGCATTCGGTATCAAAGACGGCCCTGTTTTTGTATCCCAAACCAGGCTGTACAGAAGCAAGCTTGTCCATTAGTCCCGGACATGTCAGGGATGTAACAGTGTCATATTCTGTGGAATTAGCACAAACATAAGATCGTAAAATCAGGACGTGAAATCATGTGTTGTCTCTTCATTGAAACCAGCATATTGCAGCAGTAAACTCACTTTTGTCTCATGAGAAGATTAAAGGATAAGTTCATTAAATAAATTAACATCTAGTCATTCTCTAGTCATCCCAATGCTAACGGTGCTTCAGTCGCCATCTACTTCACTTGTTTAAGCTCCGTAATGAACAGAACGTTCATCTTCTCAGTGCACCTTTAAATGCTTGACACAGGTTACTGCAGTAACCACTATTTCACCTTGCTAGATAAGATAATCCGGCTGGAGGGTTGGATTGTTTACAACCTGTCTGATTTGACCACTTGTGCTTTGTGTGCCTTGTCAGCGTTATAGCAAGGTAGCATCGTCAGATTTTGAGTTACAAGCCGACTTTATTATTATAGAAATGATGGCCAAAACTTTCAAATAAATTAAGATTCTCTTTTTCAGGCTGTGAAGTCTGAATTGGACGCAGCACTGTGTGCACACTCAGCCTCAGCCGCTCGTCGAGTCGTCTGTCTTGCACAGATGTCAGCCCCCGGTCCTTAAAAAAACACTCACTTTTTCTCAGATTTTGTTCGCAGAGTATATATTTTGATTTCAAGACGTTCACAGGAGACCAGACTGCTCCGGTGCCGGGGTCCATCCCTCCCCGTCTATTGGAAGTGTGTGGAAAAACACTTAGATAGCTTTGCTTTGATTTGCAGTGTGTACAGAGGGGTTTCCATCACAGCCTCTCTCATGTGGCCCGCTGCTCGTGCTCCTGTCTGCTTATTGAAACCATCCTCTCACAGGGATCCAAGACAAGACAGCATCCTGACTCTATCGCGGACCATCGCAGTGGATCTTTGTGCACAGTTCACTCTGCTGCAGAGACGGGGGGGTTTCTGTGAATTCACCAAAGGGGGCACGGATCGGCCTCAAGCAAAGAGACACCAGTAAGAAAGGATTACACGTCAGGGGTAAAAGATTACAGTATGTTGGAAAATGTTGCAGCACACGGATTCCCAAAGTAAACAGGCTCTCGAAAGCCATTACTCAATTATACAATTGTGAGCAGACCACATGAATCACAGGCAGACAACTTCGGTTAACACTTGGTGAGACATTGCGTGGTCCAGTGTAAAATGCGTACCACATTTTCACACACCTCCTCGCATGCGAAGCAAATCAGCCACACTGGAGCTTTAAGGTTCCACATTAGCGGGGAGCTGGCGGTAAACAAGCCGAGCAGCAGACTCTCCTGCGTTGCAGTCTTTTTTAGTGTCCTTTTATAGCCTCCTTCCTTCCTCCTCACACTCCGCAGCCTTCTGAGAGGCCGTGCCGGCACGCTGGGGAGTAAAGGAAGTCGGCATGCTTCATTAAGTGAATGCGGCACACCACGCATGTCACTGAAAACAACAGAGGCTCTGTTCAGGAAAGAAATGACACTTAGAAATAATAGTGAGTCAGAAGCTGCCCTGAAGGAACTGCTGATGGCTACGTGGCCTCCAGCTGCGGCTCGCAGATTTTTTTATTTTGTATTAGCGAGCTGGAAGCGTTGAAAAAAGCTGTCTTCTTTTCGTGGAGCCTCAGCGGCTTGAACATGAAGGAAATGAATTCCTGCGCAGCATTTGCAGTTGTTGCTATGTTGTGCTTGAGTTAACTTCACACAGTGTGATCTTTGTTTACTCTGTCCTCAAATTTAAACCCTTAAGCCCTTAAACCATTACATCATTCCTAATAAAGTCAAAATATGGTTTTTCAGACACTCAAATTATATCAAGCAAATATTATTTTATTGGCATGCAGTTAATTCAAGTATCACATTTAAATTTTGGTCTGCCGGGTCGTGTGTCAGCAGATATTTCAAGAGGAATACTCGATCCCCCTGAAGAAGAGTTAGGAACGTTAGCAATCATTAAAGTGCGGATTAGCGTGGCACATGTCCAACGTATCTATGAGGCTGCCAAGATGCAGGATTAACACCTTTTCCCTTTAAATTAGGTGGCGGCGGGGATTGATGTCCACTAAGCTGACACAAGCCCACGACTCATACTTGGAATGTAGTCCAGTTGTAAAAAAAAGTGTCTTTTAAAACTCCAGGCATACTGGATGCTGTAATTATTATTGTGAAAGTTCACCGACTCTTGAATTTGTGCCCGAGGACTTTGTTCCTATTAAGTTTATCAGAGTGGTGCTGAAATGTTTTTAATTGATTGTCAGAATTTTAATCTACCACAATTTTTATAGCATTTTAATTGTATAAGGAGCCCTGTGGAGTGAAACCAATGCAGAAGTGTGTCTCTCTAACGACCAGCAGGGGACGACTCCACTGGTTTCAAATAGAAGTCCACTTGTATATAAGCTTATCAGAGAGTGACCTCACTTCTTACTTGATTTATTCTATTAGTAAACAGTTTCCTAATGAGATTATGGTTTCAGTCACTTGTTAAAATCTACTTCAGTACAGCATGATATTAATTTTGTACAACATGGTTCCATTTAGAGTAAATACACAAACCGACGGGTGATGTCACGAGAGGTTTACTTGCTGTCGAACATCTTCCTGACAAATGTTAAAGCTTCCATTATTTACATCCACGTTTACTGGCTAGCATGAGTTTCTTCTTCACTGCCGTGTTGATGCAATGTTTACACTTCTTGCCGTGTTGTCGCCACCAGCTGTTGACGAGTGGAATAGCGTTGAACTCATTGCAGGTTCATGTAAAGCGACACCCGCTGCCTTGCACACATGCAAACAAAGAAAACAGGATTTCACTTTCAAAAACATTTCTCCTTGTCATGAGTAGAGGTCATCAAGCCCACAGGGTAACTTTAAGTCATGTTATCAGGAAAAGAAATACGAATATGCTTTTTTCTGCAGTGTTTTTTTGTAAATTGAATATTTTGGGGCTTTGGAAATAAGCTACACACAATGCAGTTTTATTTTTAATTTTTTTATTTAACAGTTTCAGAAATATCACATTTAAGATTGAACAGAAATAATGTCCAACTGTTGTGTCTGAACAGCACAGCTCTCCCTCCACACAGACTGAATCGTGGCGTTAGGGGTCGAGCATGTGGACGAGACTGAGCGAATCCCCACAGACAGGTGCATGTCTGCGGCACCTCCAGGGTGGCGGTGCCGGGGGGGGATTAGAGAAGGTGAGAGTGCTGGAGCTCTGCTGCCAGGCATGTCCTGACTGCTGCTGTTTAGCCAAGACAGCGCCAGAGAAACAGAAAACAGATGACGGAGAGAGGGGGGAGCCGAAGGGCTGGCTGGTGTGTTCCTTCTGTTCTGTTTCTGTGTTCACCCTCGAGGGGTGTCGGTAGGATATGGCGACCATATTGTGCATGATATTACACATGTTGCAGCGCGGTGTGATCCCTCCATTTGTCCCGCTTATCTGCTTATTGTATCATGACTCAGACTGAACACATGCTGTAAAATCCAATAACAACTCTTCACCTTTAAAAAAGAAAAACCATTCAGGTTGCTCAGAGGCAACACACACACAACAACCTCAGGCTTGTGCAGCACTTATTTGTGTCCCTGTGAAACTAGAGATTGAAGTCTATAAACCACCTTGAAGAATTTAGTCCTCCGTCTGTCCTGCTTCGATATTCTAGTCCATCTTCTACTTAAACAATCATACTTGTGCTCGCTCTGGAAACTTTGACAGTCCGCCCGCCTTCCAGCTGTGCAGTAGTCCATATCAAAGTGGCTTTGGCAAAGCCTGACAGCCTCAATTAGGACTTCTGTGCCACCTCAACTTTTGCACTGGCTAACGTGGTTCCCGCTGTAATCTTGAAGGATCATGTTATGTTTTCTTGAAGGATTTTTCGAATGACTTTATGTCATGGTAATTTTTTTTTGGCTGCTCCAAAGTAAAAGACCCTAATCTCCATATCCTTGGGGGTTCCACTCCGCTGGCTACAGGATACTGTCTGAGAGGTTTTTCTTCCACCATTCTGAAACTGCACGGCGCGATAAATATCCAGGTTTGTTCTAACTGTGGCTTGTGAGTTTTGGCAGGTTGTGAAGATTTGAGCACAAAAGAGAGAAACGGGCTGGCAAATAAAGTCAGTTAGTCAGTCAGAAGTCAGATTCAGACACAAGTCTTATTGTCAGTGTGTAAAACAACGACACAGAGAAGCTCGATAGTACAGAATGTAAGATAAAAGTAGCAATAAGATGGAATAGAATAAAATAGTTAACAAAGAATTAAGTTGATTCTGCAGATTTCCCCTAAAATGCTGTTTCCTTTCTATATGAATGTGCTGAAAATATTACGAGAGTAGCACTTATTGTATGAAATTTTGGACTTGGACACTAATGAATGCAGGCTGATGGTTTAGCTCCAGGTTTCACCAACCTGAGGTCAACACACACTTGTATACAGCACCGTGCCATCACATCCGCCACTCAGTCTTGACAAGATTTGCCAAAGCCTGGATGTGTGCGTGTATGTGTGTGTGTTTGGTGTGTGTGTGTGCGGGCAGACAAGCAGACTCTGCTGTCTGGCACAGCCAAGGGTCGGAGAGACAGACGGCTGAGCCATGTTTGATGACTCCCCGAGCTCATCTATCAATCGCCACCTTTCCAAGTCCTCAAGGCTCTTTGGAGATGCCACGGATACCGCACTCTGACGTCAGCGCTGACAAACAGAAGGGGAAGTTTGGAAATGGCTACTCACTTGTTTATGGTCCGGTGCGCTCAGAGCGGACAAGGCCTTTGACCTTAGAGAGCT
>CAEMYA010000149.1:521244-597590 GCA_903131615.1 Diplodus sargus | reverse complement strand
TTTACAGTAGCTCAGTGCAGTTACCTCAAATGATGAGCCGTTGGAACTGTGATGTTTTTATTCATGCTAGTGGCACGGCTCCATGGACAGCAATGTCAGCCGGTGGATTGGTGTACGCTTTTTGTTCAGACAGTCATGGTCCAGGAGGGACGATCCACTGATGTTTTCATGGGGCTGACCCCGAGTGAAACGTCTAATCAAATTCGTGATGGACATTCATGTAACTTGGTGATCTTTTTCAATACTTTTGGTTTAAACGACTGCTAAACTTATGACATTCCCATCGGTTCTGTATTTTTTTTTTTTAGTGCCAATTAGCAAGTATGCTATCATGCTAATCTAAGATGGTAAACAAAATACCTGTTAAGCATGTTGTCATTGTCTTGATAAGCAAATTAGCATGCTGCTATTAGCATTTAGCTCAAAGCACCACCATCTCCAGGTACACGACCTGACATCCCTGTGTCGGTGGTGTGATCCAAACCAAACCCCAACATTTACCTAAACCCTACCAGGTGCTTCTGTTCTTCTGTTCTCTTCTGTAATTCTCACCAAATACTTTTTGTGTTGCCCAAACTGCATCAGAGGACTGAAAATAAACAAACACTATAAGATGCACACAAGCACAGACTCAAAGTCTTGTGCTTGACACAGATTTCCTGTGTGAATCTTCACTTTCAACACCACTTTCTCTTGTTTGTGTCCAGTCTAAGAAAAGCTGGTCCTGAGAAAAGTCAATTTAAAAATAGAGATTAAATTGCTATTGAGTCATATTGTCAGGCCGAAACAGGACCCGACTCTTTAAAGAGGTGTGACAACCGTTGTGAGCCCGTCTGTCTCAAATCCCGTCATCTGGAGATGCTGCTGAGAGCGAACAAGTGGCCACTGTGGAGTTGGGGTGGGGGGCTCTGCTGGAATCACTCGAAACTTTGGTGGAGTTATTTGTGTCTGCCCTGATCCACCGCATTTGCAGCCCATGGTATCAAGTGTTGTGAGAGTGTGTATGTGTGTGTAAGGGGTGGATTTGATAGGGAAGTTGAGATTTGGTGTATGTCTTTGCAGGGGGAGTTGGTCCCCGTTGAGGTACGAGAGCAGCTGGTAACTCCACTCTCTGTTTGAAATGTCTGGCGCTGAACCCAGAGTCAGGAGTCCAGCCATTCATTCCCAGCGAGAGCAAACACAGCCGGGTCAATATCTGCCATCGTGTCCACTACAGTCTGTTGGCCGGCGGTTCTCAGAGGAGGGAGTTTTTGACTGTCTAGTTTGGCAGTACAGTATTTTGTGTTGAGACTACCCAAAGAGGGGCCTGTGGGCCAAATTTGGCTCTCAGCAGAAGTTTTCATTGGCGTTCTAACAAGTTGGGAAAAATTGATATGGTTTTCTTAGCAATCCTCAGTAATATCTGAGGTGTGTTTTGATTACCTCGGCATATTAACAAGCATCCCGGAGACCAAGGAAAATATTCTGATTTGAGACCAATGGTCATATTCTAATTTGTGCATTTAGTCCTGCCTGTCAAACTTGGTCATCCTGGTTTTTTTATGGAAACCTTGTTGCAAAGTTGGTATCTGAGCTATTGTTGGTTGATTCAGCATTCAGCAAGAAAATGAGAGGTCAGGAAGTGGACCGTGCTTCGTGCCGGCTGCATCCGCTGCACGGGCAGTCACATTAATCTCCATGATAAGTAAGAGTCTTCCCATCTGTCAGTGCGAGGCCTGCTGTGATTAATGGTGAGGAAATTAGCCCCTGTTTGACTGAGTACACTGAAACTGCATGATTGACTCGGGGCAGGTCAGAAGGCCTTTAACTAGTTTGTCTTGTGTCACACGGTAAATGAGGCAATTAATGGAAGAGCCACATTACTTGTGCAGTTTAAATCTACCTGAATGAGGCTCCTCTTTTCAGGACATTTGTTACGACTCGTGTGTCTCTGAATGTTGGAACCATAAAACAAAATGTTATCATACGTCATGTTTAATTTGGGCTTCTGCAAGTGTGAGTTTGAGTCCGAGAATCTTGGAGTTTGCAAGATGCCAAAATTGCTTCGGCCCTCAATTGACCTTAAAACAGGAAAAGAAATCCTGTCTCTCTTGGTTCACTGAAAACATTCAAGGGAAAGGTCCTTTTTGAAAGTAAAGTAAAGCAACAAGCCACCACCACTTCCCGCCATCACCCCTCAGGCCAAGTGTGGGGATTGACTGACAAGGTTTTCAGTTTCAGGCCCCTCAAAGCTGTCAACATAAGGCCTCGACTGCCAGTTGCTTACCACATGGTAAGCACAGACACATTTCTTCTTAAGACCGCAAACATTACCTTGCTGTTGTGACCCCCCTTTTGTTTCCCAAACCGCTGCTCTTATGGGGCTCATCCCTGAATGTTTTAACTCTGACACGGGAGCAGTTGTCTCAGAGGATCCTTTCTCTTGGATAGTTCTGCGCCTACCACACAAGAGATGCCATCAAACAGACATAAAATCTCCCCATCTTGCACTAACCACCCCGCTGCGGATTCGTAGCAGTTACCCAAACTTGCAGGACGAGGCCATTACTCACAACTGTCACGACTGAGCACAGGTCACAAACATGTGTCAACTGAGCGCGACACTCGGCCTGGCATCAGGATACCGGAGCTCCTGATCTTTTTCATCACTGCCCCCGCTGACACTAACGGCTACGAGCACCTCAGGAGAACGGGCCCGCTTGATTTATGGCGAGGTGATTCTGTTACATAGACTATGTTTGCAGCATGTATTTACTCTTCAAGTGCTGTTGCTGGATCCAGATCAGAGGGTACAGTATTGGAATAGATCGGGGAGGATGCTTCAGCGGCTGAGTCAGCCAGTATTTACACCTGTTATTTAGTGCCATATTAAAATCTTAATCCTCCGCACCATCATTACACAACATACCAAAATAAATCTGTGCATAGTTTGTTGATCCTCTCGCCCGAAGGACAAATGCCAATACAGATCGAGAGATTTGTACATTACAGACATAAATTAAGCCACTCAAATATCTCCTTGACTTGAGCACAATCATTTCTGCTTTTAGACGTATGTTCCTTTCTTCCACAATAGTTCTTTTATTACAGCCATCTTCCACTGGTGACATGAACTGGACAGATGGTGAGAGCGAAGGTTCCCATGTGCCAACCCAGACGTGATCATGCCAGCGGCGGACAAGTGGGATGTGCTATATTTCATGGTTTAGGTGCCATGTCTGAACCGACAGCTGACCCGGCCGTCCTGTTTACTGTGTGTTGTGACCACACGTCTGGAGCTCAGGCAGCTCCAACCATATATTCTGTGACTGACAGGCGGTTGTTATCACCAGCACAAAGATGGTCATTCACTCAGTTTCACCTGTGATGTATGTTCTCTGTGTGCCCAGTCATTCATATATAGCTCGCGGTACCCTTTGTGTAGCATTGTTGCACCATGAAAGGACGCTTTAAGGAGTTACTTACTGAGCACCTCATCATATTGATAACAGTTTTAAAAAAACATTTAGAAAGATGCAGAATAAAAGTATCTCTTTTCCTTAAACAATATCATTGTGATCGGAAACCAATAATTGGTGTTTATCAGTTACACATTTCAGCTAGCGTTAGCAACGTTAGCTAGTGCACAAACTGGCAACGACTTGACTGACTTAAATACTAATCAGGGCACATTAATCCATTGAACAGACTCCCAGTACAGTAGAGCTGTGACAATTAGTCAATTAATTGATTTATGGGAAAAATGCATTGGTTTTTATTGATTTATCACAAAAATATTTCAGTCAGTTTTCATGCCAAACAATTACCAGTTCCAGCTTTTCAAATCGGAGGATTGTAATTGAATATCTTTGGAGTGGACTAAACAAAGTCTCCTTTGACAGTTCACAGGCTAAACAATCGGTCAGTTATTTGGGAAAGCAGATGAATAAATAATGAAAATAAATACAGCACCAGGTAATATCTGTGTAATGACACTATTTTCCTGCGGCTTCATGGTTTACGATATGATTATCCAACTCTGTTTCGACCAGATTTGTTATTTATTATTTCAGTCGGCTCTCCCACATGAACTTTCTCATACAAGCTCGCTCTGATTCTGGCAACATGTTTTCCATCTAAAGTAAGAAACCCACAATGTTGTGATATGTTGTAATTTGGGCTGGTCAAAATGTCAACTTTGATAGCAGACTGAGACGTAGAGCGCAGACATGAGAACAACTTGGCCAAACTCTCCCTGCAGCTTTATCCCCGTGTTTCATTGACACCAGTAAACTAAGCCAACTGCAATGAAACAGGAAACATTGGCAAGTAGACCTTATCAACCTCCCACCCGTATGACTAATACCTGGAAATGAACGTCTTTAAATTCCCAAATTGCGTCTGCTCAACTTGACTTTTGAGTTAACTGTTTGCATTATGACATATTGAGGTGTCCTGTGAGACTGAACTTGAATAAGTGCTGCCTTCTGCGCCAGAAAAACTGATAAATCAAAAAGGGAAATCGTTTGCAATCCCTCCACAAACACGCACACCATCCAATTTCCTCAGCCGGCGTACTAACAGAGAGCGCAGTATTTCCTCTCTATTTTTCTCAATATTTATTGAAAATCTCAGCATGACTGGATTTCATTTTGTTTAGGAACCCTAATGCATACAGCCGCGGCCTCCCATGATATGATGGATTGTGCTGGGTGAGAAGATGCAGAGTTTCTGTGCATCTCCTGAGTGGAAATGAGTTGTTCCAGGGTTGTGACTCCTTCTTTTGAATTTCTCTTGCCACCATAATTCATACTACTTATTAGCAGCTACCAGGTCTGCAGCAGCTATCGCCATTAACAAACATTCAACGTAACGACGTTCACTCCCATGATATCTTGGCATTAACATTTAAGGAAACAATATGTCTAATTTTCTAAGTAGAAAAAGAGGAACACAGTCAGTATCAGCCGAGTGTGTCATTGAGTGCTCTGTGCTAATGGAACAGCTTTCCACAGAGTTGGTTTTGTGTCTCAGTATGATTAATTATGATGATTATGACATTACAGCACAGAACCCAATATCTGCCACCCAAGTGAAATACAGTAGAATCATTTATTGAGAGTTTGCCCTCGGCGATTATTAAGCTAAGTTAGATTTATACTGACTAAATGTCAATGATTTAGAGGTAGCCTAACATTTGAGATACATGCTTGTTGGCTTTTTCTTTTAGTCAGAGTTGGATGGGAAGCAGTTTCTATTGTGTCTGTTCAGGAGATGGCCGAGCTCGCTGCCCAGGTTCCCTGTAATGGCTTTAAATTGGCCTCATTCAGCAACATAATGCTGTTTAGAGACACAAATGGACCCAGTTTGGCTCAGTGGTGCATAAATCCCAAATAGCATGACATCCTGGGTATGAAAACACGCAGGTCTTCTGTGTTGACAATCTTTTGAGCTTATTATTTGATCTACAACTACATCGCTGAGGCTAAATGCTCCACTATGTTCTCCAGCTAGTAGTCGCTAACGTAGGTTGGGTTGATGAGTTAATAGTTTTAGGTCTAGACACCCAAAGAAATGAGCTGAAAGATGATTTGATTTACAGCTGTTTATGATTTAATAAGAGAACATTTATAAGTAATTTGTCTGTTGGATGAAATAAATTCTTAAGTGATGAATTTGTTCCTGATCAAAAGGATCGTCTGTACTAATATAATGCACCACAACAACAGATCCACTCGTCCAGCGGGAGCTAATTTGCAAGAAATAAGAGACAGACTCAGAATGCTGGCTGTGAACTTTGCTTTCTTATGAAACTAAGAGTCAACATTCTGTCGTGCTCTTGATTTATAGGATGAAGCGAGCCTCTTGCCAAGGTTCCCATGAAGACATTTGTTTATTTTGACGAAACCAGAAGGCACCAACAGGAGAGCTGCACGAGTGGATGCTCGACACGTGCGATAGAAAGATAATAAACAGTCATCAGTGGGTTTCTTGGGAAAGCATTCCCCTTGCAGAGGCCATCCAATGGTTTCAAGTGTTTCTGGAAACCTCGCGGACAAACTGTTTTATCTGTGGTAGAAATACAGCCACTGATAAAGATGTATCTGATATTAATATTTTGAAAATGCACCTATGTTGTGTTGGCATTTTGTGTAATTCTGGAGGAACAGAACTTCCCTTTACTTGAAGCGCTCTCTGGATGGAAATATCTGTGCTGCTGTGCCTCAGTTCAAGAGAAAAGACGAACTTGAAAGACTCATCTTCACCAACCGAGACATCAGCCAACATCTGGTGGCCTCGCTCCCCCCTCACTGATGAGTAAAGGACTTTTAACCATGTGTTGTGGGAAACCAGCGTCTTGCAGCATCTTATTGTGACGAATAATACATGAAATCCAGCTGGATCAAAATAAAGCTTGAAATTGGAGTTATGTAAAAACTCCATGTGATCTTTTTAGGCAGAATTACAAAGGAATAATGAAAAAACGAATCATCGTCTCGAGCCAAAATGTGAAAACACTGCAATTAAAGAAACACAATATGGGGTTAAAAGGCCACACCAGCCACTTCTTGTGGTTCCAAAACCATTGTAAAGATGTCAAACCTCAAGTAGAAATCAGAAACATATCAGTTACTTGACACACGTTGTTTATAATACATAGTGCGACCATGCAGCTACAATACAAATGTGAAAAGTAATTGTACTGCACAGCTCATAAAAGTTGCAGAAGTACCCTTCGGCATTTAACTGAGACAATGGCTGGTGTGCTCTCTCATCCAGAACATTGACAGTGGTGGAGTGGGTAACCTGATCTGCACTGCTGGGGCTCCTGTATGAAACTACGACAGAATGGTTCAAAAAAGTGCAGCTCTTAATGCAACATGATCTTTGCTTCCAAAGCTTCTTCCTCAGTTTACTGTGCCGTGACTTTGTTTGATGGTGAGGACGAAGAGTGGAGGATGCTCAGAGCCACTCGGTGTTAATGGTGGAAGCATCTCCATCAAGCGAGTCTCGCTGTGAGTCCTGTTTATATGACTGAATTAGGAATGTGCTAATCCAACACTAATTAATTTAGTAACTGCTGATGGAGTGACTGTAACTCTCAGACTGCTCAGCCGTCCTCAGGTTTCTTCTGTCCAGCATCTAGGTTTGTGGAAACCGCTTCACTCCCCCGTGTACACGCAGTTTCACTTCCTGGAACATGTTTATGCTTTCTCCCTCCCCGCTCATTACTTCTCCTGCACGCGCTTCCTGAGGTTTCTGCCTCATCCGAGATGCATGGGGCCTTTGTCTGCCCTGCGCAGATGAAAGGTCCGCGGTGAAGCGGCAAAACCGCGCCGAAACAAAAGGATTCTTTCTCTTGTGCTCACACATTGGAGCAATCTCAAAGACAGCTGTTCCCCTCCCGGGTGTCCCAAACTCTCTGGCTTGATCCCTCCCTCTCGATCCCATCTACCCCAGCTTCTTTGCTGATTTATGAAAATATCAAAAGGGAAAGGAAAGGGCCCACCAAAGTGGTACACAGAAGAGAGCCTCTCCTCCTGTTTACCGCGTCCTTGGCCGTCCAGATGCCCTCTCCGGGTCAGATAGCTGGGATTCTGGGCCAGAGGATGCACTCCTGTCACAAGTTCCCCGACCGATCAGGGCAGATGACTTTTCAGCGCCTGCAGATTTAACCCCACGGTGGGCGGGTCTGTGCGTAATGAAGGGATGTAAATCACAGCAGTGTACTGCCGCTGCAGCATGTGGGTTTGTGCTTAAAGGCAGAGGGCACTCCAATTACCGGCTCTGTCACCAAAGCATGATGAAAGTCCTCTTAGCGTGGAGAGCTTGTTGCTCAAACATGCGACTCAGACACTCTAAACCCGCGTGATAAGACTCGGTCCAAGGAAGGGCTGTGAATTTATTTGAAAGGCGGAATGGATTTTCATTCATCAGTTTTTATTATATGTTATCACTTCTTCAGCCGCTGCGGATGGGAAGGAGGCTGACAGCCACGATCAAATCCAATCGTGGTGCTGAAAAGTGTCATAATTAACTCCAGAGAGACGAGTGTGTCTGTGCGAAACGGGGCGACTAAACTGTGTCGCAGTGAATTGTGTAGGAATGGATTTTCATATTTAAAGCAGGTTGATGTCCGATAGGATCGCTGCACATTCAGGAACTCCCATTGCACTCAATTGAATTAGATTGAAGGACAAATTCAAGCATGTTGTAAGTTATGTCATGAATTTGCATGGGTCTGTTTTTGAACTCAGAATATGAAATATTACAACCCTTGGCAAGCTCCAGACGGCACTAACAAGCTAACGCAGTACGATGACGGTGCTTAAAATCAGGCTCTGTCTACCTTTGTGCATGTGTTTTCTGCATCAGTTGGATTCCTGGATCCCACGCCTCACATGACTGAGACAAAGAAGCCGGAAAAAATCAGGTCAAAGTCGGGCTTTGACCTCGCAGTCCAGCACCAAAGCTCCGGACTAAATGGAGACGGATCGCAGAGCCACTTGCACCCCGGAGCTTGGAAAAACAGCCTCTTTAGCAAACCCAGAGCGTGGCAGGTTTACTAGTCATAAACACCAGAAAATATTAGGAATCCAAACACGGGATTTACGGTACTTCTTAAAGGCATCTGGCACAGTTGAACTTTATGTGCAATGTGTAAACACTTATGTAAAGCATAAGTACCTCTGCAGTTAGTTGCTCAGTGCTAAATTGAAAAGTGCATGTTTTTTCTTTTACGGTATCTGCCCGTCGACAGCATAACTCATCTGAACCCGAACCATAGGTCCAGACGCAGGGCTGGAAAGGCCTGACATCTGATCTCTTTCTATAGAAAGTAGATTAAACACCCGTATATCTTTCTTGACTGTATTAAACCTTTAAAGTCATGAATGAGTGCTCAGAGCCTCGCACAAACGACTGTTTAATGTTAAACACGGTTCACTGAAAGCCACTGACGAGACTTTTACAATTTATTGGTAGAAGAAAGCTGCACGTTCAGGGAACATGAGGCCCAATTCAAGAAGACGCTGAGAGGAACTTTTAGTACGAACTCCTAAACCAAGCTGTTGCTGTGTGGACGACTTCCTGTTCATTGGCTGAACTCGATCACTGATTGACGTTGAATATGGGAGTCTGACAAATTGAAATCAAATCATCGTCTCTGTCACAGGAGATTCACAGATGCTAGGAAAGCTGACACATCTCTCCTTCTTAAAGCATTAGGAGACTTTTTTGAGAACCAATCAGTTTTAACACCACTTTCCAAAATCACAATGCCTCTCACAACTGGCATGCCCAAGTCTTTACGCCCTTCTTGTGCACAGAATAGCATTTCTCCAGTGGCATGCATAGATCAGCGTGCAGACAGCTGGCTGCTGCACTCAGCTATAGATTCATGAAAGCGCAGCAGCGTGCGGATCGATCAGCTCGCTCAGCCCGGCGGGAAAAAAAAACTGCAGTCATCTGAGGAAATACTCGAGCTAATCATGAATCGCGAGCATGCTCGTGGGAACAAAACGTGCAGACAAAATAATCAGTGTTAAATAAGGCAGAATAAGTTGTAAATTGGGCAGAAATGCACCAACATGAGCAAATGTTCAAGGAGTGTAAAATCTGAACAGCCAGACAGCGGATGTAGGCGAGGACGTGCACGGAGCTCTCGCCTTCACGCTGGGAGTCAGGTAATGAGCAGAAACAGTGGAGTCGGTCATTCGGCGGCAGAATGTGTCGCAGCCGGGATGAGCTGAGAGGAAACTGGTGCTCTGAGCTGAAAAGAGAATATTTTGCTCTTGAAGACACTATCTGCCCTCCAACACCAACGTCTGCCACTCATCAGATGAGATTGTGGGATCGTACGTGTTTAGTTGATGTCCCGTGTATTTATGCATGCTGTCAACAGCGGAGCAGCAAGATTTCACCAGCAGGTCAAAAAAAAGTGTCAACAAATCCATCTGGGTCGTCTTCTCAGTCAGGACCCCCTTCACTTACACACCGGTTCCCAAGTGTTTGCATATGATACTGTAGCAACGAGCGCAGCAGATATTTAACTTGGACCGCTCGGAGTCCTTATCTGTTATGACAGCGTGCAGAAAATGTCATAAATTGAAGGAAAAGAAGAAAAACAAGCAGTGAACAATGGCCAACAGATGAAGTCATGTTTTTTCCATTAGCTTTGGTGAATCCTCTCTGTCTCTCTCTGGAAATGGATCTGAGAGGATATAGTTTTGACTCTGGAGTGTTTTTAGACCGGTCGCTTCAAATATCATGTGGTAGAGGGCCGGTGTGTTCCGGACAGCTGAAGAATGCCGCGTATATGTTTAACTGACAGTTTGTTGCACTCTCGCCGGGGCCCGATGTGAAGAAGTCGACTTTCAAGCGATGTCAAAGTTGGTTTGCTGTGAAATAAAAAGTTTACTTGGGAAAACACACTAACTCTCTCTCTCCCTGTTTCTCTCTCTCTTTGTCTGTTTTGGCTGGAATCCGACGGCTCGTCTTGGATTGCCTTGAATGACTTCAGGTATGTCAAATCACTTAATACCACTGCTACAGTATCTGATGAGATTACCTCCTTTACCCACACTGCCGTCTCTCATATGGTAGTTCAATAAAGTCGTACAAGTGATGGATGTTGCCAAGTACGTTCAGAGGCAAATTACACTACATTTATTTGATTACCACCAAAGTAGCTCATCTTTAAAATGATTGATTTTATTGACAATACAAAAAACAACATAAATATGCATAAGACATACACTTTGGAATGTAACTGAGTACATTTACTCGAGTAATACATGTACAGTGACTTTCAATTCTGAGGTATTTGAACTTGAGTATTTTGGAATCAGTTATTTTAGTTTTAGCTCACAACATTTATGTGATAACTTCAGTTATTTTGCAGATTATTACATCATTGCCAAAGAATTATTGTTATTATTGTAGTTTATTTATTTCATCTGCAAAAAACAACACAAACAACCAACACTTGTGTTACTAAGTACATAAATATTTGACTACAACTTAAAGGGTAACTCCACCATTTTAACACATTAAAGTGTTCACAGGTCTTGGAGAGTAATACTGAACTGTACGTGAGGAAAAAGTGCCGTCAAGCCTTTTGTGGCTCCACAGGAAACTGCATGTAATCTGAAAAATTACCTCCAGTGATGTCACTCTATGGCTGAGTTGCATCCTGGGTAATGTAGGCGTCATGTTTTTAAAAAAAGAAGACAGTGTTCGGCTGTATCTGTTTATAAACTGTCAATAATGAGTCCGACAGCGTTACAGAAGCTCAAACCAGCGGACTGCTTTTTAAAAACCTGACGCCTACATTACCCACAATTCATACTAGCTACTGAATGACACATGCAGTCGTTCTCCCTGTTTTACACTGTGTAAAGTTGGTTACTCACCTTTTAAATACAGGAAAATTATCTTTGACACTTTAAAACATTTGCCGTAATATCTGAAGTGATTTTCTCACCACTGGCTTTTACTTTAATGTGATATTTTAACATGAAATCTTTACATTTAGTCAATGATGACTTTTCAATCGACACATACATAAATATGAAAAATGACTTTGTGCAGACGTTGTGGTGCAAATCTGAAAATATTGCAGTCATTAGTGAATGTTAACAAAAGGCTGAGCGAGCATCTTTCATGTAGATTCATGTGTAATGCAAATAAACACATCCATTCACATGAAAGGCCTCCGAGTTCCTCGTGAGGACACTAAGTACAGTAAGGCTTTGAAGTGGTCAGAATACCACAGACCTTCATGTTATTTCTCCTGTCAGTGTTAAATACCCCGACCCTCCCGGTCCTTGTGTTTTCACTGCAGCCATGAAGAGACTTAGTCCCCCCTTAAGCTCTCCGCATTGCGTAACTGGCAATTTGCACCCCGCTTTTTAACCAGAGAACAAACTAGGCGAGGCATGGTGTGCAACCAAACTCTCAGTTTGCATCCCCCCACAGCGCAGGAATGTTTTCTTAAATAAAAGAGCCGATTTATGCAATAACACAGACATGGCAAGCGCAATGAGGGTTTCAGTTATATTGGATTCCCCTCAAACTTTGCACATATTTCACTTTGCAATGCAATAAGGACCTGTATTTCTAATTTAGCACTACAGGGAAGGGAGAGGGGGGAAATAAGAAATCTTGGCTGCAAAGTCAAGTTGAGAAACACCAGAATGGATAATGACAATATTTGAGGGAGGGTTTTGCTTTAATGCTGACGGGAGAGACTAAAGGATCAATTCAGAAGACGTGTAATCCTGCCCGGCTTTATTGGCGGGTTCTGGCAGCCGTCTGAGGCAACAAACAGCACCAACCAATCACAACATAATCTCATCAATCTGCTTGATATAGTCATTACAGTGTGGATCAGAGTAAAGCATATGATCCCTGCTTAGGCTGTTTTTGTTTTTTACCATTTTTCTGTGATATGCACTCTTTTACTGTGAACTATCCTGGATATTGTGCTGAATGTCTGCTCAGGAAAAGCTGGTTTATAGGTCCTTTCCATACATGTAAAATATTCTAAGTGGAACTACAAGTTTGTGTGCTACACATGTCCAAACAATGCTAAATTAGTGTTTTGGTTGGAGTAATCAGCGGAGGGACTAGCTCTCCATCTCGCCTCTTCCCTCGTTTAACCTCTCTTCACCTCGTGCTGCCCGCTCCTCAAACCTCCCTTCCTCATGCTGCGCCACATCGTCTGTCCTACAATGTCCTCTCTGTCTCTCCTCCTGTATCCCTGCCTGACCTTTGCGTCCAGAATTTCCCCCCTCTTGATTACTTGTACACCTCACTTCTCCCGGTTTCTTCCAGGACCTCTCCCTGCTTCATTCCTGGCCTCCTTCCTTATCTCGCTCACTATAAATAATGCCACCTGTTGGGCTTCGGCCCTCATTGCAGTCACGTAACCGCAAATGAGGGTGCCCTGTATCAGGCAAGGCAAGTCATACCACTGGCACAGAAAGCTATGCCTGGCACTCACTGACTAATGCATTTGCTACTGAGGCCACAGGGAGAATAGCTGGAGCAACGAGGCCAAGGTTAAAACAACCTCTGATTCTCTGCACAGAGGGGATTTCAGATAGAAACTTAAGAGGGTTTACGATGATGATGATGATTGAGTCTATATTTTGAACTGACGTGATCTCAGAGTGTTTAAAATGCAGGTATGTACAGTATGTTGTAAGTATGATAGAGCTGCAATCCAATATTCTTGGAGGAGTCCGGAGTCGCGGCGATGCTCGGTTGAGGAATTGGGTAATCGATACACGTTTCGCACTTTAAAGCCGAGGGCACGGCACAAGGTCAGGAGGGTCGAGCACTTGAAAGCACGCTCAGTGGGACGTGATCAGGGGCGTGGGCGACGGGTTCGGAGGTCGACTCTCTCAAATAGCCTCGGTGAGTACAACAAGCCATCGGCTCCTTTGGCTTTGAAATGGGAGGCGGCGCTGGCTGCTCTCCCACGCCGGGCCAGCTTTCAGCATGCCACCGACTCGCCATCAAACACAGTTGTTGTGTCAGGAGTCTTCCTGGGAGCGGTTATTTTTAAGATGATGAAGGAGGGATCCGTTTGACGATCGTGTTTGACGATCATGTGCTGTATTTGATGTGCAATCAGCAAAATCGGCAGGACAGCGACGGGCATGAACACTTTCTTCTATAATTTTATAGATTTGGGACTGATCCTCTGGTGCACATGCAGACAAGGGGAATCAAACCAGCAACCTTTTGATAACAAGACGCTGGCTCCTTAGCGACAGCCGTGTCGGATGTCTGCATTAAAATGTCTAAAAGCGCCGAGGAAGAGGAAGGAACTGGCTGAATATGACAAAAGATACAAGAGTTTTGATAACACACAACTTAAGTCTGATTTGATTAATTTCTAATGGCACAAATTTGATCGGAAGAGAAAGAACTCAATTGACAAACTCTTTGTTTTCATGACTGAATAAACAAACTGACCTTAAAGGACAACAGGGTTCCATACTGTTCTACTTTGTTTAGATGTGGCGGACCCTGCCACCTTATTTCCCTCTGAGAACAGCTTGTTTATCCAGTTGTGTAAAAATAAATAGTTTGCATTATTGCCTCATTAATATAGTCAAAAATCTAAATTCTGAGTTTGAATTTCTTCTCCAAAACTACACTAATCGGCAGATATCCAAATTTAGGTATCAGAGTTGGAGTGGATCTCTAATCATTTCTACAAATGAGCTGACAGTCAGTGTGACAGATGGGACTGTGGTGGCTGGTAAATCATTAGTGGTACTAGCTAGGAGGAAAGCTCTGCCTGGTTAATTAGCTCCTGCTGCCTGTCCATAAAGTGCAGAATGCCATCCAGCTCCGGCGGACAGAAAATCACAGTTTTCTCATGACATCTGTCTTGAGGGCACTTTTGTTCATCTGCTAATTACTGTGTGCTGCGTCTGCAAAGGAACAAAATTGCTTCCTTCTTCTCCTTCAAAGGACACACCATGTCAGCCCGTCCTGTATGCCAAATCAATTAGTCATCAAAAGTCCCTTGGAGAGGAACAGTTAACCTTTATGTCCATCAATGTTTCATTAGATCCCCCGCTCGCCGCCGCCGCCGCCGCGCTCTCTCCCTCTCTGGAATATAAGCGGCCTTGTGGTGGTTAATGTAAATAACAACATAAATGCGGTCGTTAGTATTCTCTCTGTCCTCGCGCGGATGCGTCGCATTGGAAGCAGTTCAGAGGGAGAAAGAGGGTTTGATGAGCGTCTCTGAGCCACTTGCTCTCATGGATTATTCAGAGAAAAAGAGGTCGCGCTGCGGCTTATTGTTTACATGCCACCGACTCACGTACAGTAACCAACCATCCCACCACACTGCTGCGTCGCCTCTCTGCTGATAACTCAGGTACACGCACAGATAAATCCTCCATGCAGTGAAGAGAGCAACGAATCGTCCCTGAGATGTTTTCCTGCACTGACACGAACACACGTTAATGATTCTGTAAAGGCCAAACACATCTGTGCTGTAACAGGAGGAGAGAGAAGCTACATGTCAGCAGGACTCACATCCCACTTCTTCATTTATTTACTTTTTCCAACTCATCACTCTGCTGTTATACACATTTTAGTTAAATTCTCATGAGAGTGAAGTTCTCATGTGAACTGGCTGAGTGGGTTGATTAGCTTATTGGCTCCTGGCTTTCACAGCAGCTAGTGAAGCTAGTGAATTAAAATGAGCAGTTGTAAACCTAAAATTAAAACTTTTCTTTCAAAAACAATACCACATACTCACAGTTACACTTATATGAATTGCTGTTCTATTTTTTTTTTAGCTAAAATGTGCTTTGAATACATACGACTCAATAATTTTGATCATTATTTTGTAATTATTTGAGCACGGCAGGCAGGCAGAGTGACTCAGTCAGCTACGGAAACTAAAGCAGCTTCCTTTATTTTAAAGATTAAAGGATAAAGATTATCCCGACTAAACATTATTTACATTTTTAAAACACAGGAGAGTAAACAGTTCAGATCAGCCTCCCGGGGCCTCCGTAGAGCTCCAGTCTGCACCACAACATGTGCTTCCTCTCCGTCTGCGGTCCACCATCACGGTTCAGTTCTGCCACTGCAGGGAGTTAAGTTTGGGCCCTCCTGCTCAGAGGCACCACGTCATTGATTTTAAGTCTTTTGATTAGTTTTCAGTTAATTGATTTATTGTTCAGTGTGTAGAATGTAAAAGTTAACCTGGCATTTCAGTTCACACTGAGAAAGATGATCGATCCTCGTATTTGTAGAAACGGATTGTACTTGGTAAATTAACCGACTTAATTGATCAATTGTCGTCATTTAAATCGGGTAATTGGTTAATAAGTTGAATCACTAATCGCTTTATTTACTGTTTTGAACACAATCCAGTTCCTGTTTAAAATGTTACAGCCTTTATAAGATGCTTACTTAATGACACATACACAATTAGAAAAGACATTGAAGCTGGCAGTCTGCAGCTGTGTAAAGCTACTTAATGACTCCAAACATTAAGCTGGAGCACATTAACAAAGCTGTCACCTCCCGTTGCCAAGATGCCTCTTTTTCCTCCTGATCTCTTAATTGGATCCTGAGTAGAGTGACGGCGAGGTGGGAACTCCTGCTGCTGTCTGCAGTGTCGGCCTGGCTGTTACGGTCCTGTCCCGCTCCATTAGGAGAGCGCTGACAGCAGGCACAAGTGACCGCTCCAAAGAGGAGGAACCGGAGGACTGTCTTCTTCTTCTTCTTCTTCTGTCTCGCTGAGACTTGTCGGGGTAGATGGCAGGCAGTCAGACTGCAGCTGGCCGCGCCTCGGCTCATCTAATCACAGCCCTGCTCTCCCAGCTTCAGCGCAGGCATGTCCTTATTTCCTATACGGGTTTTCTCCATGCCTGAAACCACTTATAGTTGACATATGACGGGGTAATATGGGTGAAGTTGGAGTCATTAATTCTGGCATTGTCAGCACCCACATAACAAGCTAAGCCGATTGAAACCAGCGGAGAACCGGCGGCTGCCAGGTCTCGCACGCCGCTGAGGAGAAGCTGCTGAGTGTTTGAGTTCTCCCTGTGAAAGCTTTTAGTCTCGTACGAGTCGTGTTGTTTCTACGTGAAGTGCACTCACAGGAGCGTCTCTCGGCATTAATAGAGGACGGAGCGGGTTGCCGTGTGCATTAGTTGTGACAATTGAAACATATGATTAATTCACAGTTCATGTGAGTGCCACCTCAGCTCGCCTGATCGCTGCTTCGCTGTATTTATCTCCTTTTTGTGGAATAAATTAGTGTTACAAATAGTGTTAAGTAGATCAAAGTATGCACATTGAATGTACAGAAGCACAACCTCTACAAGACTATGATTTATATTTTTAAATGTGAGAAATGACGTCTCATGATGATCTGCAGGTTGTTGCCATTCATTGCTGTACGTTGTTACGTTGCTGCACGGTTATTGCAGACATGACAGTATTCAGAACTGGATACAGATCTAAAGAGGACTTCATAGGACAAATCCCCCTGAAGTCCAGTGGAGCCATTTTGTGCCAACAGGTCGAGACTTTGACTTTGTTACGATATCAAAGATGTTTTATGTTTGTTTTTGAGATGGCTGTTGTCAAAAATGAGACATTTTAGTCTCCAAAATATTATATTGAATATTATTAAGTAGCAAGTTGCTGTTAATGCACGATGTTTATCTTGAGTTTGAGGCGCTACTTTCATAACTATCTCTTCCTCTCCTCAACTTACTACGGAGGCCCTAAAGGGACATGAGGAAACAAACAAGAACTTAAACATTTCTTGTGCTCACAGGAAACTTTCTGGTGTGCACGTGACAATCAGCGTTGGAAAATGGAAGTCTCGGGGAAAACAACCCACCGATGTTGGCTGAGTTTTCTTGACACATGTCGACTGTTGTGCCTATCTTCCTCCAAGATGCCCTGCTGAACTCCACTGATCATTTTTTGGTCATAAAGGAGAAAAAGCTGGAACAAAACGCTCAGCGTGCTCTGTCCCTCCCTCTTTATCTTGGTTTTGGGCCTGCTCTGACTCATTAGCAGCAACACAGTTTGCCAGGCAGAGGCAGTCATGCAGACAGGAGAAGGTTCAAACTGATGGGCTGTGTCACCTCACATTAATCCTGCCCAAGATGATTAGAAAGAATCGGCCGCCCAAAATTCCTGATGATTGGAAGGCTTGTCTTGATCAGAGGAGCCACTGTGGATGCTTTCTCTTTCTTTTTATGTTGCCATTGAAGCGTCTTCCCAACAAAACAAATGTATAGCAAAGATGAAATATCCTTGGCAACAACACAAGAGGCAGGAAAACAACTGTGGTCCAGGCCGAGACAAGATGAATGAATAGGACCTTTCAATGAAGCGCCAGTGTCACAGAGTAATGATAGCGCTTTTGACAACGATCCAGAGACGAGCTTTGATATATTTTACTGTTACGTAAGTGTACGATAGGAAGCCAGAACCAAAACCCCTCAGGGAAATCTAGTAAATTAATTGTCTTCAAATAAAGTCAAACCTGGAATAATCCTGCTCTTTTGTAAATGGTGAAACGTTTCCCGTGACAGATCCAGCAGGTTCTGATCCCGTCACACACAGAACTCACAGCGTTCCCTTCCACCGCTCGGTCCCTGCACTTCAAACGTACAAAATAAATTCACCTACACAAAATTGGACCCACACATGCCGGAGTTCATTTTTCATTGTCAGCAAATCGGCCACTACCAGAACAAAGCCCCATCAATTTTTAAAGTCAGATTTGTATGCGGCCTGCTGACGAAAAACAAGGTTTGTCGAGGGATAATTGTTTGCTACCAGCGCCGCCTGTCAGCAGGTTTTGACAGGTTGTACTTTTTTTTTTTCAAACCAGTCCTTAGAAGTTTGAGGGATGTTGCATCCGGCGGGGGTCCACACTCGACGGATGTGCTGCGACTGATATTTGAGTAAATACTGATGTTTTGCCATCAGAGTCAAAGCCGTTTTCACCTCTTGTGGTCAATTAATTGCATTTTAAGTAAACTGCTCATTAGGAGGAGCTGTCACGGTTCTGCTGGCAGCGAGACGCTCTGACATTAATTGTCTCCTCAGAATGTTGTTTTGGTGGAACGTCCCCTTCTTGGTGACTTGTAAATTATTCTCACAGCGTAATGAAGCTCAACACATACTCACATCTTGTGAAACCTCTTAGCATAACTCCAACTCCTGCACGCTGCATTTCATAGCTTGCAGGTTTTGCTCTTCCGGGACACTTTTGAGATTTATTGTCCCATAATATGAGGTGTAATCTTTTTGTTTCCTTGTTCAGAGGAGCAGATAAGTAAATCAGTGCGAGTGTGAACTGCAGCAACGTTTACACACACAGAGCTCAGAAAAGATAATGGGACAAATACAGGGTGCTCAAAACGGTGACTGAAAAATAGTGAATCATCGACAGCCTCTCATTTGGGGCTCATGAGCGCGGTGTGGTGTGTGATCAGTGGCGGGGAGCCGGTTCAGTGGAGTGCCATCAAGGACCCGGCTGCTCTTATTTGAAGCCACCTCAAGTGATTCATTAAATGATATTGGTGACCCAGGAAGGTTTCGGGAAGGAACCCAGAAACCACAGGCATTCCCACCACCCATTCCCACCACCCATTCCCACCATCCATTCCCGCTTGGAGATGAGAAAGGAGGCACTTTTCGCTGGAGACATGCTCGAGTGGCTTTCCCAACTTCATTTTCTCCCCGTGTGCTTAAATCCTGCTGTAATTCAGTGCGAAAGTTACAGCTTCCCACAGACATACATCCAAAGAAATCAAAAGCCAGAGATCCGTCTAATGACTCTAATAAGGTGGTGAAAATGATGATTTGTCTTCTATCCAGGGATCAGTTTGTGCTTTTCATGTACCTTTTAGAAGTAGATGCTGCATCAGACCATGAGAAGCACCACCAGCAAAGTGGCAAAGCTGCTCCGAGCCCCAGACTCTAATCTCGCTGTAACCCGATCCCTGCACGGGGCTTTTTGTGTACAAACGAGCCCTCTCACTCTCTTCAGCCCCGGAGCTTGTGGTCTGCATTCCGCCTGTCGTAGACACAAGCTGTCTAAATAAATGCTCGCCGTTGCCTCTTTATTCTGGTGGCAGCTTGTGTTCGGGGGGCCCTGCGGCGCTTTCATGCCAACATCCATGCAGCACACATGCTCGTGAACATCCGCAGACCAAAACAGTGGCGTGCTACGAGGCTAACGCAGGCAGCACACAGCAGACACCAGCTGGGGAGCTGTTAACAGCCACATAGCATTGGTCTGTCAGTGAGCAGCTTGACGCTGGTGCTGCCTGTTCATTCTTGTTTGGAGCTGCATCGCCCGCAGCCGTCCGGGGCTTTCAGTTGGCCCTCAAGGCTGGTATCACATGTGCTGAGTGTCAGTGCCAGACGCTATAGACTGGTGCATTCTGCTCTGGCTATACAATTAGCCTTGAGGCCCGGTCCTCCAGTTCTGCAGACAGCATCTGCTGGGCTCCACAGGGGTTAAAATGGTCCCCACTGTCTGTTGATGAAGAATTCCGTTTTAGTTCGTCGAACAGGATTTATTTTAAGGTTAGCCAAGTGAGTGAACCTGTTTGGTCTTTTAAATTGAGGCTCAGATGGCGCTGGGTCAAAGAGCGAGGCCTCATTTCAAAACTGCACTTTTGCTCCGAGCCCACTTATTGATATTTTGCGTCGTACTCAATCCTCGCTGCTTCACCTAATAACCTCCTCCTTCACACTTTCCTGTGTGGTCTCCTCTCCCAACATCCCAGATACTCCACCCCAAAGACTCAAAAGACCTGTGACAGCAAAGCATTTAATTTCATCAGCAGTGATTATACCGTATTCAAGAAGAGAAGAGGCCGTTCATCCCTCTCATAATGAAATAATGACGCAAACTGAGCCATCCGAGAGACACTGGATATGATTTTCAACAGATGTTCGGCTTTAAAAGTGAAGCTGATGATAATTTTCGTCAGACGTATCTGTAAGGGTTCAGGAAACCGGCTCGCAATTATTGATTAATGAAGCCACTCACTGCAATTGCAGGATGCAAAATCAGATTCCTGATCAGGTCAGAGGAGAATCTGCCTCGACACGTGACAAGTGAAAAATGACAAAAGCATGTGCAGCCTCAGGACGGATTGTTTAGTCCCAGCCGTGGATGCATGAAATCTGAGGGTTTATCATTTAATAAAACGCTCCTAAAGTGGTCTTAAGTCTCTGTGAGAGTGACAACAGGATTTAACATGTTCTGTGTGAGGGATCTCATGGTTTCTCTATGAACCTTCATTGACTTTCATCCCTCAGTACTGCAGTTCGCTCTCCAGCGGCCCATGAAATCTTTGAAATCTCCTCTTGAAAATGACGGAAAAATTATGAAACCTCTCGTGTTTGGCTGCGACTCTGACTGAATACGGGAGTATTAGTGTTTGCAATGATCTAATCATGTGGATGGATCTGAGACAGCTCAGACTCACTCTGCTTGAATGATCAATGTCTTTGACATTCTTGGTCGGCGGAGTCGTCACACGGAGGATCGGACTTTCTGTCTGTGTAATTCTTTTTTAGAAAAGGCTGCAAAAAGAGCTCCAAAAAGTTTCTTAACTTGGAATCTTCCCCGTTCCCCCTCCTGTGTCGAACTACAACAAGAGCCAAAGTTTTGGTGAATCAAAAGCACAAATTGTCCCAGTTCCATCTCTTGTCAGCGAGTCTCATTAAAGGTTTGGTTTTTTGAGACCACAAGCATCTGGATTTAAAAATAGGACCCTTAATTGCCTTGTTGTATCCCCATTTGGTTTGTTTGTTTACTGCATGCAGGCTGTGCATCATGCAAAGCATTTTCTCGAGCGGCTTTTGTTCATTACGCTTGTTTGCACATTGTTGCACTTCGATGCAAATACCTTGATGAATCAAGCCCAGATGTCGGCGCCGGAATGCCAGAGGTAGTCCTTGGCGAGCGGGGCGCTGGCCACCCCTCAGCTCAAATAAATACAGGCAACTCTGAACATGTCAATTATTTCTGCCTCTGCAGCCAGAGTCAACAGCCATGCAGCGCACACTGTCCAGCAATTACACACCTCAAAATTAATTTTATTATAAATCTTGACAGGGAAAATAAAATGGTAATGGTGCTGAGTTTTAAATGTGGCTTCTAATGACTTGTACCAGCAGCCGCTTCAGAATGTGTCCCACCCTCAAGACAGCAATGTTTCAGCGAGCCGCTTCAGAGGGCGCCAATTAAAATTCAGCAAATATCTTTTATGGTAATCATGGCTGTGAAGTCACCACACGGTCCAGCGAGCTCCAGTGATACTGTGAAGCAGGAGACGGAAACTTGGATCTGTCTTTTCTCGCCCTCTCACGCGCACACAAACGTCTGATATCTTTGGCGTGGGTCGCAGAACCCGACGGGTGACAATGTGGGAGCGCTGGGTAACGACATCGAGCACAAATTTGAGAGTTTTTTTCATATGAGTCGTGACTTTTGTTTCACTTTGTAGTAAGGAGGGTGATTTGTTTTATCCAGCGTTGTGCTGCGTGGGAAATGCTGATAAGGGAAAAGAACCAAAGCAGAATTGAGTTTGACACACGAACTCAATTGATTTTCAGCAATTCCTCGGAGATGTGATTCCAAATGTGTTGGCTGCCATGCTTTTCCTCTCAGGCCAAAAGGTTCATATGTATGTGTGACTAAATACGCTGAAGTTACCTTTTGTTCCTCAGCGTCTTTCCCTGATAGAAAAGTGGAGTCATACGATTCAGAAAGCCACAAACTGTGACTGTTTGTCCTCCATCTTGGAAAGAAATTTCCAGCCAGTGCTTGGTGGAAATCCCAAAGCTGATCAGCTCTTGCTTGACTGCATCGCTGAAATGTTTTACTCAACTCCATTGAATGCTTCATCCGTGGTTATTTGCTGGAGCAGAGCTCTTTTTTGCGTCTTCCAACGGTTTTGTATGCACTTCTTAGCCTTTAGATTTGTGATTTGGACGTTGTCGCCTGCTTTGCAAACCATATAGGAGGAGGGATTTTGGTTTCCTGCTGCCGCCTCCACTGCATATCTTTTTTTATGCATCAGCAGTCTGATTTAAAAAGGGTCAAAGATTGCTTGCCTCTTATGTCAAACACATTTCCCCAATTCTGCTTGCCTGTCTGATCTCAGCTGCATTTTATTCAGGTCAGCATTTCTTCTTTAAGAAATCTGTATGAAAATGCTCCTGACTGTTTCCACGAGTACAGACTTCTGTTTAATACCAATGCAGAAGGAATAATGACCTTACAACAGCATCCAGCACGTAGATGAACTGTGGTTACATGCATCAAGCTTGTAATTGTAATGAGTACATTTTTCTAAAGCCTTTTTAAATTCCCTTCTGTTTTAACACTTCTTCCTTTTCCTGAGTTGAATGGCACACGAGCCTCGTCGGCTAAATGTGATAGTAATTACTGCAGTCTGTCCAGGAGTCGCTCAGGTCACCACTGAGTGATTTCAGGGTTACATACCCAGCCTGGCTCCTCGCTGCTAATGTCAATCAGGTTAACAATAGCCCACTTATTTAGGAATTGCAGAAAGTGTAGCCTGAAAACAATGCCAGGTCAGCCTCCACCAAGTGAGAATTACCAGATACGCAAAGTAAGAAAATGTGAGGTACTCGTGCTGTTTGACAAAGTACAAGGTGGAAAGTCATTTTTTCCTTCATTATACAACACCGAGCTGCAGAACAACATGGAAGTTCAAATACTTCTTCATGCTACAGAAACTACAGAACACATTCAGTTATTTATACACAAATATACACAAACTCAGAGTCCGGCTCATAACGTGGTCCATCCAGCGAGCGCACCAGCCTGATCGGAGATGACACAACGCTATCTGATTTCATAAGTCACATCTTGTCCATTTCCTGTTTCCTGCGACCTGACAGTAGCCAGCTGGCTTAGCCCGGCTCTTATTCCGACTCTCTTCCTCCCTCGGACGGTCTCGTTGGGCAGGTTGGATGGTCCAAACACATCGTGGGCCGTGATGGTCTCAGTGGCCTCGTAGCGTTCGCTGTAACCACATAGACTTCTCTTACATTTGAAGGACAGCGTCGATGTCATTTCATTCCTCTGTCTGCATGAGACTTTCTGACTTGATTGCTCTGTAATTAATTTGTAATATGATTAAACCACTAACTATAAGGTGAGGACATTATGGTCTCAAATCAAGTGTGAAATGATGTGACATCCGAGCTAACTAAGATAGATGGATAAACGGACACTGGCATGATGTGCCAGGTTCTGGTTCCTGTGAGGGTTACTGAGTAAAGAAAAGCCAACTGCAATGTTGAGCATGAATGATACGGTGGGACATTATTGAAACATTCTGCTTGAAAGAACTTGGGTCCTGGCATTCATGAGGAAGCCACTTTGGCACTGCTGCAGACCAAGAATAAACCCTCAACCCTGCAATCCACAGGACTCAAAGGGACTGCCATGCTAACCTAGTGCCTGACACTGCTGACACCACCGCTGTAGGCCAAGTACACCCTCCTAACTGCAGTGACACTACCTGACGGCAGCTCAAAGTGTCAGCCTGGCTGCCAGCTTTACTGAATCCCATACGATCAGGCATTCGTGGGACCAACTGTGGATCGGTGGTGTCCTGTGTTGTCTGGCAACAGGTTCTTTAGTGCTGTGTGAGGTGGAAGCCTCAGTGGATTGGACTTTTTCAGCTCGTCCCAGGTCTCCAGTGGTATTCACATTCACACACACTTTGTCAAATTCAGTCTTCTCATGCCGTGTGGATTAGATGATCCCTGTATTAAATGTGGGATGGAGCCTTTTCTCAAACACATTTGGTCCCAGTTGGTGAACTGATATACTTGTTTCCTCCTACTTGTGTCCATGCGATGCAAGATGATTACCTTAACAATCTGAGAACTACCCTGAACTTGAAGCTGGCACTCGTGCCGGGGACTGAGTGCTAAAGGGCAAACTGCACTCCCGCAGACCTGCCTGTCGATAATTTCCCCGTCCCCCCTTCTCACTTTGCAAAGCAAACACATGTCTGCTCTCCAATTATCTGCTACAGTTCCTTGAGTGTTATTGGTGCCTACAATTATTCAGTGCGCTCCAGAATCCGCTACACAGCCTCGCAGCACAATAACATTTATCTTTACTGCAATTATCACGTTGGAGCAGTGAGCAAATTAAGTTCTTTTGCACTGTTGGCCAATTAACCTTGTTTGGGTCGAGCTGTCAGGTTCCAAATGTGTTTGCAGAACCTTTAATAGAAGCTTTGAAGGAATGAATGCGCTCGTGCCTGCAGAAACCTCTGCTTTTGTTCAAAACATTTCATGTTAAATTCAAAAGACGTTCGGTCTGGTCTTATTACTGCGCTGCTCTTGTGGTATTAAAGCGATAAACTGCTCCATAACAAGCTACGCAGTGTGTAGCAAAATGAGATGGTTGGACAGAATGTGTCAATGAAAAACTGCTTTTTGACGCTGATTGGAAGAACAACATTGTGGAGCTTTTTGCTAGATTGTAAAAACGTGCCAACACAGTCAGCGGTATGTGGGAGTCGGGTACTTATTCATACTTGTTTGCCTCTTAGCGGCGGTTTTCTAAGGATGTAGCTGAGTTTGTACTCTGCTGCTCCCAGTTCAGCAGAAGCAAAGTGGATCGTACAGGTTTGTAAAGCTGCACGGTAACGGATTGCGTGTAATCAGATGACGTTAAAGCACGTTCCTCTTTTTGTGAGAGTGATTTGGATTATATATATTCAGTGGATCTGATAAATGCATTTTATTTGCAAAAGTAATCTGAAGGTATTCATCTTAAATGACATATTTTGTCTTCCAGTGCTTTTCTGTTCTACATTACTAATTTTAATGCCCGCCATGTCATTTGCCTTTAATAACTGGCCGCATTTCAAAGTAATCTGATCCGACTCTGAAGGTTTGAGGGGCAGGTGGAGGGGAATAAGTGGTGTAGCTTTTCAGGAAAAAGGAAAAGTGGGAGGCAACAGGAGGTTGTAATTAGCAAATTAGTTTGCTTTTCATGGGGAAATGGTCATTAATGTGGTACTTTATCAGAGCTGTTTCCTCCGTCTGCTGTCTGTTCTGTGCTCGGTCCAGATTTATAGCCTTGCTGCTCTTTTTCTCTTCCCTTTACTTTCTTGCCCTCCTTTTACTCGGACGCAGACACAAAGACAAAGTCGGCCACATTATTGTGGTGCTGGCGACATCACCATGGCACGCTTTGGTTAATCATCCAGTCCGGTGGTTCAGACCAATTACAAGGGGGAAGGGGGGGCGTAATTAAAGGTTATTTTTATAATTGAGTCATCTGCTGAAAAATGTTCATCACTTGCTTCTGGCTGTAGGTTGAAGTGTCCTTGAGAAAGATACTGAACTCTAAATTGCTCCTGATGAGCAGTTGGCGGCCTCCGCCATTATTGTAAGAATGTGAAAGAATTTGTTCATCGCTTTGGACAGAAGCTTCTGATAAACGCTGCAAATGTAAATGTTCTTTTGTCCAAATTCCAAAGATTCCTCATTTACCACCTCCAAGGACAAAGACGAGCAGAACATCGCTACATTTAGGAAGCTGCAAACATCAAATAGTGAACATTTTTGTTGAAGAAAATCAGCCTTTCTCTCCTTCCTCCCCTCCGCTCACCCATCCTTCGCGTCAGCATGCGGCGTCTTCCTCGCAGCAGAAGGTCCTACTCATCCTCTCTGGCTAATCATCGTCCCCTCTGACCTCCTTGTTTACCCGTCCTCTTCTCTTCCTGGAGGCTGACACGGATCGGTAATGATTTTTCCCCTCTTGAGGCCGCTCCTCTCAAATCCCCTCGTCTCCTGTTTGTTGTGGGCGGCGGGGCTCGGGGAGCGCTCAAGCTGTTCTATCACATATGGTAAACAAACAAACGATTACTGCCCCGATGACCATTTACATAACACTGATAACACTTTCAATATGTTGCCTCGAGTATCTGGTGCACGGAGGCCTGAAATCTGAAAAGCGCTCCTCTGAATGCCGACTGAGAGCTTTATTTTATATAAAAAGGCAAAGCAATAATTTGAAACATACGAATGAACAAAGACAACTATGTTCTCTTCGAGTGCACTTCCCAATCACCACCGCTGAAGACGTTGCCTCATTTCCTCTCATTTTTCCGTATTAGTAAGCTCGATGAAAGGCAGCGGCTGCTACTCCAAATGTGAGAGAACGTCTTTGGTGGTTTTCCCTCGCTGTAATCGATACGCGTGGACACATGCCCGGATTTAATCAAGCCTGCAGTATCAGTGTTAATACAACAACACTAATTAGCTTCCTGTGCAGTAGACGGAACAGGTTTAATCTTCGCTGGCGATCAACATTCGCCAGACATTATTCAAGCGCTAAGCTAATGTGCAGTTACACGAGAGAGTAACTGACGGCGGTGTCTGTCTGGTTTCTGTTTGACTTTTTAATCTTTATTTAAAACATGTGAAGTGGGAGCTGCCGCGCTGCTAACAGACGGGATTCATGGTGTTTGCTGCTGATTTGCTTCGTCATATTTACTTCAGCAAACTGTGTCCTCGCTTTGCTGACTCTCACGCTTGATAAATGTCAATGCAGGCGGAGGCTGTCAGCGCTGCCGGCTCTTCTTGCCAGTCGTATTTCAGCTTCCCGGCGGTACCAAGGGTCAGAAATTATTAATATGCCTGAAATGACGGTCTTATTGATGTCTGGCATGTACGGCTCTGGTCTGTGGTGTGTGGTCAATGATAAATGGACATCAATGTTACAGTTTTATCCAAAGCGCTTCATAATGTGCCTCTCATTCATCCATTCACACACTGTGATGGCAGTAAATGTGAGGTGGCTGTCAGGAGCCTCTCGATGAGTGCAGACACTGTGATGAGCTGACGGCCGGCTTCACCTCCTGTGTCGACAGTCTGCTGGCTGCCAGAAGTTGTTTGTGCATTGTATTGAATTTTCTTCTGCATATTTTCCCATTTTGGTGATGTGTTTTCATACCGCTGCACTGTAATCAAGTCTGTTGTTGATGTTTTACTTTGGCTTTATGGAACTAAATGTAAATGTTGTTCTTTCCTGACTGACTGAATTTTAGCTATCATAGGTAAATCATAATCTGCTGTAAGCTTTTAACCTTTTAATAGGTGGATTGCTGCATTCAGATCTACTCACCTCAGTTTATAAGATGCCATAATTGGAGTTGATCTCTTGGGTGAAGCCTTATTACCAACATTTTGACCAATTTTGCACGCAGGTGACATGCCAGTCCTTCAGATTAAGGTTTGGGGAAAACAGATACGTCCTGAGATAGTTGGATGTGTTGAAAAACAACAACTCATTACACAGTATTAGTTTATTATTGTCACCAGGAGCACGTAGATCAACTGATGTGGTTTGTTCAAGGCCGATTATTAATAATCAAGGAGACATTTAACCGATAATTGTAACGGACTTACAGGCAAAATAAAAATCTTAGTGTAAAGTTGAGAATAACCAGTGATGGTATTTAGCTAACTGTACTTGTGTACAATTTTGAGGTACTCTACTTGATTATTTTCCTATTCTGCTTCTTTGATAACTTTAGCTATTCCTTAGTTACCTTCAGGCTGTCAAATGCTAATCGGCTGTTACTAACATCAGACATTGGTTGTGAGTGGTGATCAATAACAGAGACAGGACGCTGCATCACAGCCAAAGTACTGCATATTTATGTGGATTTATTTAGGCAGTAAGACACAAAAAACTTCACAAACCGAGAGCTGTAAAAATCTGAATATTGCCCCCGATAATTGGATTAGTCACCTGCATCTCGAACAGAGACCGGGTTGCCACAAAGCAGCAGTCAGTCATTATATTGGGCAGAGGAGGAGAATGAAAAACCTTCGTCTCGACTGTGTTCCAGAGAGGACATTCATAGCTGCTCCGCTGCTGTCAGAGCTATAATGTACAACCTTGGTCTAATGTCATCTTAAGTTTTGGTCTCCTTTGTTGGATTGGAGAGGATGGATGATTTGGCGTGTTATTACCTCGGCCGGGAAAGATCGCGCCTTATCTCTCCAAAAGCTAAGACGAAACGCAGCAATTACCCCGGAGAATTGAAATGTCAAGGCAGGTTTAGCATTTCAGGCAATAGAAATTGGATTTCAGACATACTTGCAAACTTTGATAAAGTAAGATATTGAAGTCTGACTTATCCAGTGGAAACGCGGCGCGAAGCTGTCGTAGCATGTTTGTCACTGTGGTTGTCGCTAACTAAGTGTAGCTCAGTTTCCTTTAGGTTGAAGACCTGACGCAACTTAAATGACCTAATCTATAACTTTCTTTTAATTAGTAATCAAACCTTTGGTTATGATTGGTGAAAGGACTCGGAGAACGGGGGATTAATTAATTTCTGAGGGCTTTGGTTTTAATAGAACACTTTTCTTTGCTCTTTTATTAGGTCAGCTGTAATTACCTTAGTAGCTGTAGCAAGTAATTCCATTAAATTTTGCCACGGTTCAGGGACTGTGTTTGAGAATAAAAGATACCCTCAAAAGTCAGACAAGAGCAAACTTATCATTTACATTTAGGCAGCGTCGTGTCCCGAGAAGTGAGGAGCTCGAACACGACCACCACGTGAGCGCTCGGCCCGTCTGAAGGTTTGCGCTCTCTCCCCTCTGCGTCCGAGAGACTTTGAATACAAGTGGAAAAGCCTGTTTGCTTACATGCAGCTGTCACCACCTGCCAAAGAATTCAGAAAAGCAGAGCTGCGAAGTCAAAACAGCTCGTGACCTTGTCTGAAGCGTCTCACCTCCCTTCAGGTCTCCGGTGTTCTGCGTTCTGCGCCATGGGAAGCACCTGTCTCCCCGGGTTCCCATGAATACCCTCAGGACGTCACCCACTGCTGTTCAATTACCCTTAAAGGGGCTTTTAAAAGTTGTCCAGAAGCAGGAAGCAGGGAGCGGTTTCTGTCATATTTGGCATATGCTGAACCATTAGTGGACAAGACGGGAACAAAGCAGTTTCAAGGAGGAGAATTTAGAGGGTAGAAGGAAATGTGTCTGGTATGGTAAATGTCAGCCGTCTGACATCTGCTTTCATGAATGCTTTATCAGACGGCTCGATGGCCGGAAAAAAAAGGACGTTCGGGAAAATGACGGGTTAAATTAAGTTGTACTTGAAAGTTATCCCCAATGAAATCATTCTCTACTTTGTGTCAGATTCCTAAATGTTATAATTCATACTTTGTCGGATGAATTGGCCTTCAAAGAACAAGAGGAGCCTTCCCGAGAGGCAGCCACTGTGCAGTGATAAAAGACAGATCCGCTTACATCCTCTCCTGTCTCTCCGCACCGACTCCACCACCACCACCGTCTGACGTTGAGTAAAGACAGGTTGCAAAGGTTGGAGTCTCGTGTAGAGACTCTAGAATTCCCACACCCTTCTTCTGCCCGCGCTTCTTTTTCCTTTGCATCATACGCCTGGCACCGGCACAACCCGAAGCAAAGGCCCATGATCTAACTCCAGCTACCCACTCCACAAATCACACAACAACAGCGGGGTGAAGGGGCTTTTCATGCCGGGGGTGTACTCTTAACCCTCTGCGGTAAAGTTTCACATGCGTAATGTCTTCTGGCAACGTCACGCTCATGTCCTACGTCTTGTTCTGTGACAGGATAACAACTGTGCTGTTTATTGATTGTACAACAACACTGAACAATTGCACTATTGTGTGCTTTTGAAATCGCTTTTCAGTTCCTCTGCTGCAAAGGGAGCGACGGACAAACATTGGAGGAGATTCGTGTGAATTCATCCACATGTCAGAGAAACCATAGGGCTGAGTTTCCACATCTCAGCGTCTGTCTGACATTTTGGACAATTCTCTTTACTGGCCGTGTTTTGCCAACAGTTAGATGAGAAGATTGATACGACTCTCATGAAAACACGAGAGTGAGATTCTCATCAAACTCTATGCAGTAAAGCAAAATATCACTTTTGACAGTTTTGCTTGAAGGTGAAACACGACATGGAATTACTTTTTTTGTCCGTCACGAAACATAAAATGCAGCGTTCAAAGCCACAGTAATGTCCCGAACGTTTGGCAGCGGCGGCTGCTTCTGTCAACTTTTGTGCATTTCAGTCTCACACAGAACAGTGAAGTAAACCTTGGCAAACCCCAGCGAGGGCCACTTATTAGCCTGGTCCGAGCCCGGTCCTGCCCATAAAGGCCCATTCAATCAAAAGTTATGTGGAAACCATTGTTGCAGGATTATTGTAGTGTGGCTGTAAATTGTGTGTAAGGCTCATTATCAAAGGGGCCTCCCTGGCAGAGCTTTGGCACAGGGGAGCCCGACGAGCCGGGGTCTCACCATCTGTAACTGCGGTATGGGGGAAAAAATACTTGTGCTTCCACTGTGGACATGCATTAGAGAACTTTTCTCTTGGGCTGAGGCCAAAGCTCAGCAAAGTTTCCCAAGCTTTATTGGAAACGGTAAAACCTTTTGAATATGGTGGATCAAGCTGCAGGGAGGAGCGAAACTACCAGTTATGGAGCAGAACGAAGCATATGGTGGATCAGCGGTAGTGAGAATTCAAGACTAGTTTCCCCACAGGGTCAGAAGAGTGTGGAGTGAATCTGATGCATGAATCTGCTGCACTGATACTGTACTGTGGAACAACATACACACAGCTTGAGTTTTAAAGTTATAAAATGTGCAATATGTCAGAATTATGAATAGCAATTAACTTTTTGTTGGCCATATGTGAGCAGACTGTAACATGATGTGACACATGAGAACTTCCCTCTTTCTCTTGGTTGTCTGTACAAGTCTGAGGAAGATTATTTAAAGTTGTTTAATGCTGATAAAATCAAATAAAATCCTGTTTCAAGCCACCAGATCCAGATTTTTATTTTTATTCAAATCCACACCTAGATTTTTTCATCAAGATCTGTGCGTTAATCCCCGAGAAGTTCGGCTTTTGAAGATCTGGCTTCAAAAGCCAGATCTTGCGAAATATAAGGAAAGTCTGTCCTTCTTATCCAGATCCACACGAGAACTTAAAAAGGTCTATTCTGGGCCTCAGTTTAGTGGAAGTCCGTTCAGTAGTTTTTGCATGCTAACCAGCTAGCCTCGAGTTTGAAAACATCTTTCTTCCAGCAGCGATATGCAAACACCAAGACTCCCCTGTTAGCTGCACGGCTAACTGAGCTAACAAGCTAACTGCTGCTACAGTCGTGGACGTATGGAGTACAGTTAGCAGTTGATATGCTGCCCCCTCGTTGTTTGGAGTATTACCTCAAGAAGAGGCCAATTCTTACATATTGCACCTTTTAATTTAGTCGTTTCAGCAGTAATGGTAAGGAAAGTGTGATATGATGATGTCATCATCACATCTTATGTTTTTGAAAAGGAACAAATGACAGTTTATCGAAATGGTTTTTCTCAGAGCAGGCCTCTTTTTTTGTATTAATAGTTCAGTGTTGCTATATTTATATGTGCTGTAGCAGCAGTAATGGATTCAGCACGGGAGACCGCGGAGCTTCCTCTCATGTTTGCTAATGCTGGCTGCAGGTGAAAAGGCCAATCACAGACTGTCTGCTCCAGCGCTGCTATCTGAATATTTCACCGGAAGTTTTCAAACTCCATCAGAGGACCCTGGAGCCAGCACTTTGCGATTTCCTACCCATCTGTTGTGATAATTAGTTGATGAGAACAATGAGCATGTAAGACTTTGAATCACGGAGACGTTTATGTAGATTTGTTAAGGTGAGGGCCGGGAAACCTGACAAGAGCGTTCAAAGAGCTGACAACACTGCAGAGACAAGTTTATTGACTTGAAAGAAGTGTGTTGACGACCTGCAGTGAATGGCATGATTAGGCAGCGAGACAAAAATAAGATGTGGCTGTCACATCAGGATATTCCGATACAGAAGCATTTGTTCAGCTGCGAGGCCGCTCCAAGCCATGTGGTTATTCAAGCTGCCCGAATCAATGCAGCTGTATTTAAGGCTCCGAGCCAACCGCATCGCTTTAATCCGGTGAATTGTTGCACTCAGAGTAATCACGCTGAAGATATTAAGGTGTCTGTCTTCCCTTCAGGTTGTAAAAATAAAACATGCTAATCCAACTATTTTCTCATCAAATTACCAAAGCAGGACTGCAAAGCAGAGCTAATGCACCATAAGGAAACAGATATATTAATGTGACAGATGTGTTTCCAAGATTATCTCCCCGCATTGCATATTTACTTTTATAGGAATAGTCTGACATTTTGGGGAAATACGCTTATGAGCTTTAGGCTAAATGAGAAATCTTTTCTGTGTCTCTGGCCAGCAGTTTAGCTGGTTAGCTTAGCATAAAAGGTGGAACAGCTGGCATAGCTCTGTCCATGGGTAATGAAATTCAGCTACAAGCATAAATATATACAGTATTTTATCTTCTTTAATGACATAATTCTGTATGCCATGCACTTTCAAATTCAACCAGATTAAAATCTTCACCTGTTATAAATTACGCCTGTCTGTAAATGTTCAGTGTTTATGTAACACACAACGAGCATAGCATGCACAAAATGATCCGCCGAAATGACTGCTGAGTGTTCGGGCGCTCCTCCAGCGATGATTGATACATTAGAGCTTGTGGAAAGTTCGGCCTGCCATGGTAGGTGTTGTATGTAAAACATCACAGGCAGTTAACCAAGCAGCACATGACAGAACTGCTCATGCACAAGCCGTCACTGTGCATGACTGTGGGAACCGGGCGTGTCTGGAAGGAAGATAGATGCAGCATTTTGTCCTCTCGGAGGCCGATAGATCTCTGAGGGAATCGTCAGGGATGGCTTGGTGCTGAATGCGGACCAGAACATCTTCACATGCAGGCTTCTAATAATTGAACCTCTCTTTTAGGAGTACAGTAACACATTGCCTCGCCTTTCATCGGCTTCCCACAAGTGCAAGACAGCGACAAGTTCTCATGGAACATACGCAGCAATAAACAGCATAACATGGCGATTGTAATGCGAACAGCATGCTGCCACTCGGACGAGTAATTGACTTCAGCAGACCTACAATCAGTGTCTGTTTGCAGAAATAAAACCCACTGCTTTCCCGTAAGAGAGTCCAAAATCAGGAAGAAGTTCGGCTCCTCTGTATTTGTGCTTAAATCTACTTAAAGGTGTGATACATCAGAACTGGGCACCTTTTGAGTTCATAGTTAGAAGTTAGTAGTTAGTTAGACTGTATTCTACGTGTACATCCCTGAACATAGCTACTGTTAGCCTGTTAGCTCAGTTAGCCATTCAGCTAGCCTGACTACCAAGGGAGTGTTGGTGTTTACACTGCTAGCAGAGAAGATTTGGTCCGTGGCTAGCTCGTTAGCGCACTAACTTCAGTTGATAATAACAATAAATAGGGGCAGCATATCACCAGAGTAGCTGCTAACTGCTAACCGTATTCTGTTTCATAACCGAAGCTACTGTTAGCTTGTTAGCTAAGTGAATTGTGTAGCTAGTTGGACTACAAGGAGAGAGTTTGTTGTTTGTAAAAAAGAGGATTTCAGGCCTGGGGCTAGCAAAAACATAGACGTCTTTGACATAACGTTAACACTGTTATTTATTCCCAATCTGTTCAGTACATTTTCCATGTTTTAGACTAATTCATACATACTGCACCTTTAAAGGTGGGTAGTTTTTGTCTGTTCTCTTTTAAACAGAAGTCAAAACAAACTGTAGCTGAACGATTCCCTCAACATCGTAAAGAATATTCTGTATCACAGCATCTCAGAAGGTGTCCCGCTTCATTAAGATGCTCAAAGCAGACGGCTGCTCAGTTTCTTCGTATGGAAAGAGCGAGCGTGTCACGTGTGTGGTCTGGCTGATGTTCCACTGGTCCTCTACTGTAAATACGCGGCCATACGTATATACGCCGCTGTCCAATCCCATTTTTGTTAGCGTCTCCAAATTGGAACTGCAGGCGACTCAAAGGAGATGCCAGTTACGGTACTTGTCACTTTATTTGGTCAGAAAACCAAATCTGATCTCCACCCAAAAAAAAGTTTCTCTCTCAACGGCCAGAAGTTTCCTCGATGTCATCATCTCTGGCCCGGTTCTGCCTTTTAATGAAGCAACCAGAAGGCTTTGTAGTTTGATTAAACAGAGACTTGGTGAATGGTGACAGCAACATACATGTTCACATGCTCTGCAGACATCAGAGGCTTATTTGGATGAGAAATAACGATCCGGAGCATTAAATATGCAGCATTTGAGCAGATTGAGTAGAAAAAGGACTTGCTGTCGTGTGTCTTCTCGTTCTGTTTGTGGCGGCTCGTAATGCCATGAAGGTAATCCATAACAGAATGACTTCTTGGATCCTTGTGAAGCTCCAAATAAGAATAGATTTTATCACCGCCCCATCCAGGAACTCAATAGCCGCATTGTATGCTGAAGGATTTCTTCTTTGGCTGGGACTGGAACAAATGGGTGGCCTGAAAATAGCATCCAGGTTGTGCTCATAAGCCATTTAACCAAAAGATCCTCCGCCGCACTGCTGGTTCTGCTCACTGTTTATCTAATAACGATCTCGAGTCCTTTCTTGTCGGCCATGGTTATTAGTTTGTTTGCCATTTACTGGTACAGCCCACCTCCTCAAGTCCCTTTTGTAAATACCTCTCATACTGAGCTCGGGGTATTTGGTCTGGTGTGTAATTTCCGTGCTGCCAAGGTTAAGCGAGCAGGGCTAATTGAATCTTGCATGTCTTCTTATGATTTATGGTGGAACAGAATAGATTCAGAGGCTTCATCTCCTATAATCTCTCTCATTACAGGAGATGTAAGAGGAGATGATTGTCCAGCTTAATTTGAAACGTCTGCAGATCTCTCATAACCTCTTTGATTCAGCGCTGGCTTTCATTTGCGAGCGGCCTATCGTGCATCACGGCTGCCAGCTGGACCGCGTGCCAAATAAGGTGCGCCCTCTCCTAAACTTTAACTCTGTTTAATTCACAAGCTCATTAAAAACGCTGCAGTTTACCAGAGTGGCTGCAGTTGTTTCAGGGTGAAACGCAACCGTGAAGGAAAACCGCAAGGGTGGAGATCAAATAATGTGAAAATGGGCTTTTAGCATGGTAGCCGACTTTCCATGTCCTGATGTACACCTACAGTAGTTCATAACACACACTGACTCCTTCCCTTCATCCGGCTGCGTCCTGCACTCTGACGCTTTTTGTCCCGTCTGCACTGAAGTCTCATTTGTGGATGCGAGTTCTCCTCTTAATTACCGCACAGACTCCCTTCCAGGACTCGTGAGTCACTTTCCATGTTTACCGAGGTTCACCTTGCTCATGTTATGTGCCGTCCAAACATCCTGTTTTACTGGAAATGTGTTAATATGGAAGTTCAACATTTGGAAGTGGTGTTTCACGTGATCATTAACCGTTCTTCTAACAACAGTGTAACTGTGGCTCGTTCCTTATTCATGCAAGAATGTCCTTGAAGGATTAACTTGACGTTTTGGGAAATTTGCTTATTTGCTTTCGTGCCGAGTTAGATGAGAAGGTTGATACAACTCTCATATTGGTCTGGTGAATTTACAGCTACAGCCAGCAGCCAGGTTGCTCATAACCCTTTAACACTGGACAAAAACCCACTAACACCCACCAAAATATATCTTTTCTCTCCAATGGGTGTGAACACTCTCTTATCAAAGGACCCTGCAGTAGTCGGGGAGGTTCACCGGCGTCATTTTTGCTTTTTCTGTGACGTTTTGTAGTTAAGGACACCGGCTTGTTGACGCCGTCTCTGTCCAAGCAGCACTTGAATCGTATTATACATGAATTGAATATATTTTGCTCAGTATGGGTCTTAAACACTGTCGAGAACAGTGATTGTCCCTTAACAACACACACAAGAAATACTGTTCCAATAAATCTAAATTCAGTCTTAATAATAAGCTAACCTGCTAATGCTACAGCACACAAACACAAAAGTAGCACCGATCTTCTCACGTAACACATTCCTGTATCTCCTCCAGTGTTGACCTCTTGCTGTAATGTGGAGGGAGGCGAATATCACCGACACAAAGACTCAGTTGTGTAGAAATGTATTATTCAGGGAGAAGTCGACCGAGCGCACTCGCTCTTTGTCAGCAGCATTCTTTGTGGTCTCACCTGCGAGCGGCCCAGTAAACCCGCAGTCCTTTATCGGACTCCTGAGGAGGTCCGCTGGAGCAGCCGGGGGTCAAATGCTTCGCTCGGGGGATCTTTGAAATTAGTTAGAGAGGGAGGGGAGAGTGTTGCTCGTTTGCTTTCTCCACACATACTGTACTTTCACAGTCGATCTGGGGATTTAAACTGAAGGCCCTCTGGCCACAAACCTGCATTTTATCACTTTTCTCCAAAACTCCTGTAAAATCTGAGCACCACTAACTGAAATATTTATGAAGAACGCTACATGCGTGTAAAACATATATAACAGTAAATGTATGTAGAGAGGGAGAGTGTTTATTCTGAGGCAGCTGATGCCGCGGCTCAGAGCGGAGGAGTTGGCCTCGTTTGCAGCTTCTTTGCTGGAAGTCCTTCAGGATCAAACCATAATAAGAACAATGTGCACTGATGAGCAGGGGCCCCACCACCGGCTTTACTGCGACCCCCCGAACCACCTGAAACTACAGGTCCGGATTACAGATTGTCCCAGGAGGACGAGCCCCACTCCTCCTCCCTCCGTGACCTTTGACCTGGTCAGTTTGACTGACACCCGGGGAGGAAACATGATGCAGAGGTACTTTGTGCCCGAACGCTCTCAAAACACTCTTTGTTGCCTTTTCTGTGGAACATCAAGGGATCTGGAGAAAGCTCCTCTGGTTATTTCTCCTGTGGCGTTGTGTTACCGTGTCTCAGACCTCCAACCTGAGCTGTCACACTATAGCATCACTTGGATATCTAACAATCCTATTTAGAAACCAAATATTTTGGTTAATACAGTCATGCTAATGCTTTTCCTCACCCTACATTAAGCTTGGTGGCGCGTGTCCTGCGTCTGATGTTTCCTTTGTTCACTGTCTGTTCTACTTACGTGTATTTTCTTTCTTGCTGAGACTCGAGTCACATATTTGCCTGTTAAAGGCACAATGACACTGCAGTCCGACCACACCGAGTGTGTGAGAGCGATTTTATTAGGAGACGGATATAAATCAAGTCTTTGAAAGTGTAATATGTAAGAATTGGCAACCGGTCAGATTCATACTTAAAACAAATAGAGTCACTGCTAACTGCCACTAACTGTAGCTACCGTTAGCTCAGTTAGCCGTGCAGCTAGTGGTACTGACTGGGAGCCTGTGGACCAGGACAATAGTGGGGCTAGCTGGTTAGCACGCTGACTTCAGTTGATAATTTGCACAACTTCTTACATGTTTTTAACTAAAACTCTCACTTTGCACCTCCAGAAAATAAATATCGAACATTTCTGAATCAAAATATCTAAAAACAACTCCGCTTATATTGTTTGTTAAGTTGTGTACTTAGGTTACCCTCAACGTTTCCAATAATCTTCGAACCTGGAGAAATACCTGATTTTATCAATTTCATTTCGTCGCCCAATTTCAGTCTTGTGTTTGTTCAGGCATGTGCTGTCCAGCTATATCTTGTCCTGCTGCAGTGACCCTCTGGAGTCTTGTTGTCATCTTACTTTAGCAGAGACTCCATAAAGTCAATAGCGATTCCTTTTACACTTGGGAGATGCTGGAAGGTGTATTTTCTTTAGCGGCTGCAGGCTGGACCTTTTTAAAAAAGCATATTTCCCCTCATGTAGAGCTTTTCCTTTTAACAGCAGCAATTTTGAAAAAGAGGGAGACATTCATAGCTGGAGCTCTGACAGTATGTGTGTGGGATATTGTGAACATTTCCATCGAACAACTAGGTGTATAAATGTTTCCTCTGAAACAAGGTAAGAGGAGTGAATTAACTTTTATTCCTGTTTATAAGGCTCCCCTGACTATATGCAGAAAATTGCTTTTACACCGTGTGCTGCAGTAAAAGTGAACAAGGTGTATACAGAGCTTGTTGTGGGCCGTGACTCAGATCCGGAGGAAAGTCCTGCTCTGGACTGTGATTGCTTTGTGAAAAGATTGCGCTCATTAAGCCGAATTAATGGCTCACAAAAGTAAGTGAAGGTACAGCGGTTTGTGTATGTGTGTGGCAAAGAAGGAAAGATTGAGTGAGGTTAGAAAAACGGGAGCCTTGTTCGTTTGCAGGGATTTTGGCTTCGCCTACCGACTCATTTCCACTCAGAATTGTGCTCTAGCTGCATGTTTTGCGCTCTTAATGTGTCTATTTTCCATAGCCCATAGTGGCAAGATTATCATATTTTGTGGTCTGTAATAATTCCTAATAAGTGTGTTTAATTCTGACTGTGTTGGTTTGGGAACGTCTTCTGGAAACGGGAGGACAGATGCCTTGCAGAGGGGTTTCCTGGGCTGGGAAACAGCAACTTGGAGCTGGCCGACAGCCCGACGATGACACTTTATTTTGGTTTGCACACAGGACTCAGGAAGGGCCGCGAGACACTTCCAGCATTCAGCATTCTCACAGAGCTCATCTGCGCTGTTTGGGAGTTTATTCAGGGAAGTCATGAAATTCTGTCAGGGTTGTCTCCTTCAGTCTCCCTCAGGGATCCGTGAAACAAGATATCTGATGCATTTTAAACATGTGCACGCAGACACACGCAGGAGGAGAAAGCACATTTATCCCGCAGGCGCTTTCACCAACCGTGCATGTCATATAAGTTTGTGATTAGCTGTTTTGATATCCAGATGCTGCTTCTGGTAACCGGACACCTACCTGTCCTCCTGGAGCATCAGCCTCCATCTCAGCATGTCAGCAGCCACAGACCTTCTCAGGCTGAAGTCTGTGGTTAGACATAACACCGTATCTGATATGACTGACTGCACCATTATTCTATGATTGGCTGCAGTGCTGATGTTAAAATTGGATTGTACTTTTCACATTCTGTGCCTAGCAGAGGGCTAAATTGGCACTCGACTTTCGTGCGGGCAGTTTTGAGAGTTCAGTGGAGCATTTTCATTTTGATGAAACTCTCGAGTTTCAGGTTTTAATTGCAGCGGTCCCTCTCGTTCTTTCATCCGAGCGGATAAAAAAAGATCCCTTTGCTGTCATTTAATGTTCAATGTACATTGCCGGAGCGCAACAACCGTAACATCTGCCCCGACTGGGGAGTTTTATACGAACAGTGAATTCAACAACTTCACACGGCGGACTCAGAAGACACTCCGCTTCAGACTCTAGACTTTCCACTTTGCTCTTAAATCTTTCATCCCTCTATTCTACTAAGAGATCACCCTCCCAGCTTCTCTTCCTCCGCTCCTCATCACAGCCTCTCTATCATACATTTTCCTCTGCTGCTGACAAGATAGGGTATCTATGACATAAGAGCCTGTACCCGTCACGCTTGCGTGCTCAAACTGTTGCAGGAATAATCCAACACGGGCCATGCAGTGCTCAAGTAAACACCAGCCTCAGACCACCAAGGCTGGCTGATAAGTTGAAAGATAGTGAAAGTGAAGCCCTTGGGAGCTGCAGGATAAAACACAGCAGAGCAGAGAAAAACAATATTGCACTCATGATCTTAGAGGGCTGATCAGAGGGGAAGGAAACCTCAGTGAAACCGCAGGTCAGCCAACGGGACACGCCATGCAGTGTGAGGCTAGATTAAAGGTCAGTCGGTATCTGGACACGCAGATGTTTTGTTGTTGTATTATGAGATAGCCTTCCATTTCTACCTCAGTTCAGACACTTGCATGTAAAGGATGAAAAGTTTGCAACAGTTTTGGCGCACAGAGACATCTGAGGTCGTCTTCACCCAGCTGAGCACCGGAGAGTGAAGCTGAGGGAAATACAGCACCGACAGAAATCCCTCTACCAGGCAACTCACCAAGAAACAAAATTGTTCTGACTTTGGCAGCTGATTGAGAAAATGGGTCGCCGTGCCTTTAAAATCCACTTCCATCACCTGAAAATGAGTTCCAGTCATTGTGAATGAAGCAGAACATTTTTGTATTACACCACAAGAGTCGACGTCTATTGTTCCGTTAGTGTGTTGCTGTATTGAAGTGAGATATAAGTATGTTGTTGTTGGTTTTTTGATTACTGAAGATTTTATTTACTTAAAGGCTTGTTTATGTTGATTTTTGTCCCGAATGGAACTCAAAGGATTTTGAACAACACAGAATATTTTACATTTATATTGGAGACATCATGGGAAAGTATATTAATTTGCAGCATGTAAACATTGCTCAACACCAGCAGAGTACATGGAGAAATGTAATTTTGCATGGCATTAGTGCTGCGTGGTCCCAAAGATCTACCAGATTGTTATATTAGTTGCGCCCACCGTATTAGTGGTCAGTTAATGCCAGTCTATTAAAATAGCAGCGGAGTGTAATAACATTTTTGACTTGAGCACAGTTGGCTTTTCTCCAGTGACTTCATCTCGGCTGCTGAGCGGCGATGACTGTCCTTGAGCGGTCCGGCGGCCTTGTGGTCAACCTTATATTGCCCCGCGTCTCTAAATCCATCCACACACGCACCACAGACACATACGCACACCGCACATACTGGCTCACACGTCGCCGGTGACGGGGAGGTCAGCCAGCAGCCATGTCACCCGTTAGCAGCAGGTATAGCGTTACACATGATTTCAATGTGACATCCAATAGCCGCAGAAGTCTTAAACACAGATAAAGTATTTCATTTGAACTCGAACAAGAGAGGGATCATTTGATGCTAATCACGCGCTGTATGTCCCATTGGCCTTCTGGAATCCCGGCTGACAATGTCTTCCAGAGAGCAGAAATGCTTTTACAACTATTTCTGCAACTCAAGCAGCCCGAGTGCACACACAGAAGACGGCGTAGGTCAATGTGACACTACGCATGTTGCCATCAGTGTCCTCGGTGCAACATTCACCAAACACACCCCTGGTCGGCTTCGAAAGCATCTCCCAGCTGATGCCCAGGATCAGCTCAGTTTGCCATTTGTCCATCTGTCCTCGCTTTGTGTTCATGTGGATGCCAGCGAGTCAGTTTTCAGAATTCTGCCATCCTCAAAGATCAAATCATCGTGTAGTAACTACTAAATTTAGCACCAGGTGACAAAGTGCACTACGATTTGGTGCAAATACGTGAACATTCGCAGTTAAAAGCTCATTATGTAAAAATTGGGGAGCAGCATATCACCAGAGTGGCCGCTAACTGCTGCTAGCTGTAGCTGCAGTCAGCTGGTCAGCTGAGTTCAGACTGGGGGAGTGTTGGTGTTTGCACCACTAGCAGAGGAGCTTTAGATGGGGCGGGCTGGGGCTAGCTGGTTAGCATGCTTACTTCTGTACATAATGTTGGTTGATGTATGTTTTTATCTAAAAGTCTTACATATCGCCGCTTTAGTTTGAATATTTATGACTTATTCGTCCCGGATAAGTTGGAATCTGGTGATGGACATAATTGTAGAAATAGCCAATCTTCTCGCTGATGGTCTCATTTTATGTAGGTCAGACAGAGAAATTGGCATTAAATTGAGAGCGTTTCATAAATATAACTTTTTTGGGGGGGAAGGTTTACTTGCCTCTACGTCTCAGTATTTCAAGGTCTAATAAGGGATATTGATTGACAACCTTGTCTACCAGAGTACTCAGGTCAGAAGCTTAAATCAGTGACTGGCTGCAGCTGATCAATGTTTGCTAGGTTGGGCTGAGGTTGCTTATCCTCTGCATGCACATGCTGAGTGGATTAATTAACTCTCAGCCTTGATAATACTGCTGCCTGCACAAATCATATTCCACACACCGCGCCTGTGTTAAGCCCTTTAGCTGTTAGTAGTTCTACATGCTTCCAACACCTAGCGGTTCTCTTGGAGCACAGGTGAAAGGATACAGTTCAACGCAAGGTGACCAGACTCTTGGCTTCAGGTGGCCAGTTTGTCATGACAATTGAATTATGTTACATTTGTCTGCAGGGTTCTTAAGCCGCTGTGAATGCAGGGAGATTACGCCAAGATATAACTTGGTTAACACTCAAAAGAAACCATTAATTTCCACTGTGGATTACACTTCAGCCTGGCCAAGCCAAACTGGGCTCATCCCAGAGTTTCCCTTTTTCATTTTCAAGACATGAAATTGTTGGATTATTCTAGATAAGATGATAAAATCACCCAAACAAAAACTCCCTCGCCTGCGAGCGCAGGTTGTGTTATGAGGAATGTCCTCGGCCTGCAGCGAGGGTTTCTGATAGAGCCATCAGGATGGCCGCCTGTGCCAATTTAACTCACAGCATAAAGTGATGGGACTGAGCCAATCGATTGGCTTATTACTGACCTCCCCTCATCAGGGAGTGTGTTCTGCTTCCATCACAACCGCAGTCAGTACTGCGGGGAGGATAATTGCAGTGTGTAGCGCGCAGGGTGGGTCTCAAGTATCCCAGCACTCAGCCTGTTGCCAGAGGAAAACACATTGATCTCCGAAGGTGATGAAAAGGCTCTCTCAAAGGCCCTGCTTCCTCCTCAGGAGCGCTCCAGCCTTGACACTGAACCGGAGCAAAAGCGTAGATGATCCATGCATGCCTGCCAGCCGTACTCGTATTCATGTCGTTTGTCTTCTGCGTGTGAGTGTGTGTGTTCGACAAAGAACTAGAGACTTTCTCTGTAATGGTTTTAGTCGTTTATACAGTGTGCTGTGTGTGTCTTTGTTTAGGTGTAAGGTGTAATCACCTCACATCAATGCCGAGACTCTCAGGTGCAGAAACAGTTACTTTGTCAGCAATTAGTGAAACGGCGGGCCTGTCTGCTTTACTGCGGTGCTGCGGGGAGAGAAAGGTGCATTTTAAATACCAGTTTCAATCTGCCTGATGCAGTGTTAATGGAGCCTGCAGCGACAGTCGGATCCCTCACATCCTGTAATGGATTGACTCGCGGTTTAATGAACTGATAACTGGCATCTGGACAAGCACGGCGTCAGAACCCGACCAACACACACAGGCGCAGAACTGCCGTATCCATCAGGGATGGGCGGAGAAATGAATTCATCTCAAGCCGATAACGTCCTCTGACCACTGCTGAGTGTCCGCGCGGCAGAGAGAAGTATGCATCATTAACTTTTTTTTAATCAGTCGCCGCTCTCTGCGTCGTAATGAATGCCGCCTCATGTAATTGCTTTCAGATTCCTGTTGGGTGACGTCTTGGGACTATCTGACATTTACAAGTGCCCTTTTGGTACCGTGGATTAGTTTCAGCTTTAACATAATGATAACAACTCTGGCACGGACTCTCGGGTGTATCAGAACTTCATGTTTTCACGATGTCTTGTAATTGAAAACTGCAGCACTGAGTTTCATGAGAGTTGGTGGAGCAGGTGTCACTGTTCATTACCCCTCATGACTGTTTGGTAGATTTAATTCAGCCCCTAATCAGTGAGATGTCTTGCTTTACCGGCCGTTGTATAAATCAAACTGTAAATTTCCAGCTAACAAATCATACTCTCTTGAGTAGCAACGTAAACACATGTCGATCTTCATACGACAATGCATTTTTTATAGGGAAAGACAAAGATTTTCTTTAAGAAAGCATTGTGTTCATGAACTCTTAAGCCGGGTAGATGCAGTGTGTGTGTGTGTGTGTGTGTGTGTGTGTGTGTGTGCACTGAGATATTATGTGGTGACAAAATAAGTGCACCGAAAGAGTACAACGGGTAAATGTAAAAGTCAGACACAATGGCCTCTCTTCTGGGCAACAGATTAGATGTAATTGCGAAGAATTATTTAGGAAATGGCTATAATCATCATATTTATTCAGGAAACGGTGGCATTGGAGCAAAGTGCAGTTGGAAATAAGGATAATGAAGACATATGCCACAGAATCAAGGAATAATGTGCAATATCCTTTCAAACACTGTTTTTCTCGGTCAGGTTGGGATTCGAGTGCGGGTCTTGGGGAAGTTAAAATTGGCCCCCCGAATTCCTCAGCAGATCTTGGTGTTTATATCGTGTTGCCAAACGCCCTCCAGAGTACGTTATGACTTTGATTTAGCGCTATAGGCTAGTAGCTTAGCACTCTTTAAACGGGTTCCGGAGCTCTTATACGAGTCGGTATTACAATCCACAACCTGCAAGAAAAATAATCCAAACAGCATGGCTCCTATTTAAAGGCTGTTAAAGAACCGCCGCTGTTAAACAAGGTTGATAATACGGTTGCTCTTTGAAATGGCTTAACGTTACATGCTAACCATGCTGCAGTCTGCTCCTCGTATCGGATTCCAGGAATGTGGAGACTTTGCTTCTAATTTCCAGGAGTTGAACTTCCAGCGGCACAATGTGAAGCTGACTTCACATACAGTAGTGTATCATGTGTTTGCACTGTAAATCCTGCCGGAGGTGAAGTTTCGGGTCCTTTTGTGTGAATTTAGACAACCTGCAGTTGACCTCCTCCAAAGTTGTGACAGCTTTTAAATAGATTGTGTTCATTTCGTATGGCAAATAAGCACATAGAGCCCAACAGGGTCGAGTGAACTAACTTTAGAGCAGCAGAATCCATCGGTCATGCTTCTAACATTTGGAGAGCGATATGGTAATTTAAGTACCAGCGTTTAAGGTCCTGGAGACTTCCACGGGCCGGACGACTTGTTGTTTGAAAAGAAGCTCTTTGTTCCGCTCGCTGTGTTCTCATGTCTCCTCCATTGAAAAGGTTTGAGGAAGTTAAGGGATTAGTAAAAGTAGTTACGGAGGTCAGCCGGAGTACCACAAGGACTTCCTTACCGGAGCCAGGTTGGTGGGTCACAAGTTCAAGGGACTTTCCTATTTCTCTCAACAATACCCATGACTGATGACCTCAAGAGGAGCCTGAAGCTGGCGGAGACACAGTCCAGATCTTCATCTCATTGTGCTGTTATCTGCTGACGGTGTTAAAGCTGGGCACTCTCACTGGAGACACAGAGATGCAGTTCAACGTAAAGTTTAACTCTTATTACCACAAAGATCTCAGACTGGGAGTCGTTTTATTAACTGTTCATGTACTAATGAGGAAGAAGGTCGGCAGCACACGACTTTTAAGTGTGTATTAAGGATAATAAATCCACTGTGATGCTGTCAAATGGACTTTTATCTCCAGGTTGTACAGCTGCAGTTCCTTACAATTGAAGACGTGATATTTATCCTATATTTTCTAAACTTCCGTTGAAAAAGTGCACATATATCATAGTTATTGTGCTGAGGAGGCTTTTCAACAATCCGCTTGAACCTCGAGGAGGAAGAGACCAGTGACATTCCTGGATGAGACTGATTGTAAAATTGTGTTTCAATTTCCATTTTTTCCCTTAGACAGTGGACCCAGTGTTCCATGAATTAGCATTATATGTATTGATTTATTCACTGTCATGCATAGTAATAAGGATCTTGGATCAAAATTGTTGTCCTCTCTGCCAGACGTCTCCACAAAAATGTACTTGTAAAGTAACAAATGATTGTACAGTAGAAAGCCAGCTTTTGTGCAGCTTTAGCTCCGTTGACCTGGATACTCGAGCGTTGCCAGGTTTAATAAACTCATCCATCCATGTTGTGGGATTAAATGGACTATATTAAAATCTGTTTTGACTAAATCTTCCTAAATCCTTGGAACGCTCCGAAAGACATTGATCATCTGAGTTTCTTGAGAAATGCTTGGAATATTTTTGGCAACCAGATTCCAAGCTCCGAGTTCTGAGCCCGGGTTGGGCGCCACCTTGATAAAAGCCCAGCGCACCAATGAGCCACAACATTAAAATCTCTGACAGGTGAATTTATTAACATTCATCATCTTGTTATGATGTTCTGCTTGGGTCCTGGCATTCATGTGAATGAAACTCTGACACACACCATCCACCCAAACCCAAAAGTACAACCCCCAGTAATCTGGTTGTACGGCACCAAAACAAAAGTTTAGTTTGTGTCACCATCGTAATATCACAGTTATTAAACTAGAAGTTATTATAAATATGTTTTTTAAACATTTAAAACCGATGCACATGCTGGTAAAGACCTTCATGACAGCTGGCTGTGTAGTTCTGTCATTTGTCCACAGGAGGCGCCAGAATCAACAACAAAATCAGCAAGTCAGCTTTTTGCCAGCACAATAGGAAAGAAAGACATCATGGTGGAACCTGACAATAATGACAAAACCGTTGTCAAACAGGATACGTTTCAAATGGCCGATTGAGAGCAAAGCCTGATTATAAAGCAATAAACAAAAGAAAAGCGTCCAGTGAGGCCTTTTAACAACCAAATCTTTCAAGGATATTTTTGGTCTTTGGTGCACCTTATACTCTTGGCGTGAAATTCACCACAACCGAACCAAACAACAGTCAGTCTCTGAAAATGTTGGCATCGGGCGGTATTGTTCTGCTATGACATTTCTCCCAAACACTCGTGATGGATGTATTTTTATGACTCATTTATAAACAGTTAGGGCGGCATTTGGCGCTTCTGGTATCCATGAAATAGGCTGGTTGTTTGTAATTTAGCATGACAAGGGAGGTGAAATAGTTTGGAGAGGAACCGTGGAAAATGTGTAACGAATCAAACATGAAATCTTTCTACGTCTTGCACAAAGAAGATGATCTAAATAAGCAGGTGTTTGTTGCAGCTATAATCTCAGTGATGGACTCACTGCAGCACTGTATCCTTAATATACACAAACAACAGAAAACAAAAGTACAGCGGCCTTCTTTTTCTGATTATTTGAGTATTTGAGGCAATTGAGTCTTTCTAATTGATGACATTTCAACATGGGACAACGCAGACTGTATGATTGTACATCTCACTTGCAGAAGACGTCTGAATTTATCCACTTTACAGAAAGGTGCAAGTGGGTTTGCTCAGAAGTCTCCAGCCAAGTCTCTTCAGACCTGATTTACTGTGGAGGTCGGAGCTGGTACCCAGTTTGCTATTTTTGGCACAACACTTTCATTCTGAGGAATCGCTGTGCTACTTTGTGAGCAATGCATTGAGTGGTCTGATTATGTATATCAACCTCCGAAACAATGCTGGTATTGTAAATGAGTCGAGCCGCGGCTGGTTCACTTAAAACTGATTGATTTGGAGGGAAAAGAGAAATAGAAACAGAGGTGCAGCTCCGTTAACGGTTCTGGGCCAATCAGTATTTTATGGATGATGGGCAGTGGTAAAATCCAGTTTTGTCTCAAATGCATGAAGTATAAACACAAAGTTTATTATGTCAAGCAATGCGTAGCCTTGAAATAGTGTTGTAATGAACAACATGCGCAAAAGTATTCAAAAACAATACAGCCATGGCTTGAAAACAGCATGTTTCCCAACACTGCCAATTACATTTTGTTCTTCCAAATGGCATTCAAATGACTTCAGCTAACAATATGTTGGACAAAGTCATTCTGTGGGATTGTAAAAATCTCATGTTGTTTGACGAGATCTGTAACGACAGAAAGCAAATAAGTGGTGAGACTTGAAAGCTTCGTGCTGATGCTTTCATGCTGCACTTACAGCTAACTTGGTGCAATTCACATCGCAATCTGTTACCGTCGTACAAACAGATACGACGATGGCGTTTGAAAAGTTGTGTTGCTCGTTGTATTTGAGCAACGTGTCAACGTTCGTGTGTGATTTCTGACAATATCCTAAAAGCCCTATATGTACACTTAAACATGTTACGCTCTTGTGCATGTAAAAGCTCTTGAAAGGTAAAACAGTTCCACACTAATAGAAGCTCCGGCTCCTGAAACGCCTCATCAGAAGTCTTTAATTCCGTAATTTTGTGACATCACATGATGAGACCTTGTTACATTTGCATAATTTATGGCTAGATTGGCACGTAGGAATTGATTTAACGCAGTTGGTCTGGTGTTGTTAGCAGTGCTGGCTCGGGCGTGTGTGAGTTGACCAATCAGAGCGTGAGTTGGTATTTAGGAGAGAGACAGGAGCTAAAACACGGCGTTTCAGACAGAGGTGGTACGAGATAACTGCTGTTTATTGAGCACTAAAGCATGTGAATCTATTCTAGTAGTGAAATTAAATGATGAAACTGAAAATTAGCATGTTTTCTTTAAAAGAAAATATGGCTGATAATAAGTTTGTCACTGACATGGAATTCTTATTCGATATCGACCGATAAACAGAGTTCAGATGCTAACATCAACATGCTAACACGTCACACTGACAATGCTAACAGGCTGCTGTTTAGCAGTTATACTTACCATGTTCATCATCTTGGTTTCGCCTATTAGCATGCTATGATTAGCTTATTAGTATTGAACTCAAAGTTCAGCAGAGGCTGATGGGAACGCTGTAGGTGTTGCAGGTATTTGGACAGATGGTAATGTTGACCTGATGATGGCAATAGAGGAGGAGTTGATTGATAATTGTGAACGTCCAGACTAAATTTCCTGACCATCCGTCTAATTTCGCTCAAAATCACAAACCTTGCGGTGGTGGTCGAGGACACTCACCAACAGATCTCCAAAGTCTGTTGGATTCATCCCGCGGCATCGCTGTCTGTAGAAAGTTTTCTGACAATCAATTCAGTCGTTGTTGTGTAGTTCAATGTACCAACATGGACAGACAGCACTTGTTTTGATGCCTTCCTTCTCTGGTCCCACATTGTAAAGTTGGTTTCTGCTGCTTCCTTTCCAACATCCAAAATCCACCAAATAACCCATGAAGAAACACAATACACAACACCACAGGGTTCATTTTGTTATGTCTGACCGAAAACTCTGTCTGACCAAACATCTGAACGAACATCAAGTTCACTTTGATTTATTTCGCTTTCAGACTTGAGAGCTGCTGAAAAGATTTCAACAGATTGTTCGTCGTCGTTGACCCTCATCGTAAAATCCACTGCCGCATTTAGTCTTTTTCTGAAGTCTCTGTTCCATGACCGTACTGGAGATGCTGTGAGAAAATAAGAATGATGTTTTCCAGCTTAAGATTTCTCGTCATTCCATTTATGACCAGAGGCTTTACAGTCGCTGGTCCCTTTATTGTCTTAATTGATTTAAAACATGTGTAAACCCGTTTTGACTGGTCCTGATGGACTCTGTCAAGTTACTCTTTCACTTCACTTGTTTACTTTAAATGTCATGGCGTTTCTTTTCACATTTTTTTTTCATGCGGCTCTTATAACTGTGCTGTGCGTGAATCTCTTCTTACATACTATGATCAGAATGAGAATATTGTGAATCTTGAAGATATCTGAAAATACTGGAGGCTATTTGTCTGGATCACCAGCTCCCATGTGGGGAGTGTTTTCTCAGCAGCTGTCAAAAATATACCGCCGAAATCATTCGGATGTCGAATCGTAGCGCAGAAATATTCCTCTCCGAGGTGTCAGGTGTCATTTCAAAGTGAGTAATAATGAAGTGGCTGCCAAGTGCAGTAAACTCCCTTCTGTTTCTTTTAAAAGCTTTAAAAAACAAACGTATGGAGAAACCAGGGTTGATGTGAGCCGTAGTAAAGTGAGAGTCAAACTCCACCTGTGGTTACATACTTTAAACTGTGCCTGGACCCTTCGCTGGCAACGCCTGACAGTATCCTGGAAAACATCCAGAGTTGGAGGCTGAAGTGGAGCCAAACAGTGGGATCAAATTAGGGACTAAGCATCATACAAAGAGTTGTGCAACGTAATCCTTCATTTTGCACCACAGCAACACATCTGGAGTGTCCTAAATCAGTCATACGCTACATAAAAAGATTTTATTTTTTTTATTTGACTCCGTGCTTTGTTCCTTTTCTTCCTCTTCCTTATGGAGGGATGTATTCAGGTTTTGTTATGTGCCGATTACGTGGATGTTCTGTATTCTCAGTCCTGATTTTTTTTAGCCCATGCTGAAAAGAAGCGAGCGTCACAGAGTCGTCACTCTAAGCAACTTTTGACACCCAGGCAATTAATGTCAAGCTGTGCGCTTTGTTCAGAAACCGTCTCTGAGCCCGTTACATGACTGTAATCATCTCGAGTCTCTGACGTGATGACAGAAACCCTCGTCTTCGGCGGTCTGCGGGGTCAAAAGAGTCTTCAGAAAGATTTGCATAATAAGTCTTCACATCATTGTTGCTGCCTGAAATGAGATCTGGGTATTTTTCTGCGATGCAAAACCAGACAGAGGAGATTGTTCCTCTCGGTAACGTTGACTTCCAATGTTTCTGATCCCGAAAAGCTCAAAAAACGCGACTTCTCATAGATTTCTCAAACTGCAGAACCATCAGAGCTCCATGTTTAATTTCCTTTGACTACATTTTTGCCAGAGAGTAAACAAAAATGCCTGAAAATGTGTTTCCAACTGCCGGGAAAAGACTACATGTACTGTATAGCTGCAGGGAAGAGGTCATTTTGGGGAAGATGCTCCCAATTTCCAAACCGAGAGCTGCCTTCGTACAATACGACCCTGTCAGGTCTCCAACATGTAAAGGCTGACAAAGCGTGTAATTGTTTTACTCCTCCAGCTGAGCTTTCACAGATTGATAGTGTTGACAGGGAAATGGCAAACAGGAAAACACTGTCTCGATAAACAAATTACAAGCCAGGGCATCCGTGCTGAAAGGAAAATGAGAAAAAGAGGGAAAAGAAAACAGGGATGTCAGCATGAAGAGCGCTTTTGCGGCGAGACGGTGTGTGTTTCCTTTTTTCCACCTCGGCTTATGCATAAACACAGAGCCGCAATCCTGAATAAACCCGGAGATCTTCAGGTGTTTGTCGTCCAAAGGCAACACTTCGTCCTCGCCCCGCTGCAGGGAGGCTGCACGAGAAGAATATGAGACTTACGCAAACAAAAAGACAATCAAATTACTGTGTGTATTAAATTCTCCTTTTTTCTTTTTTGCAGGACCTCCGGGAAAGAGAGGAAGAAGAGGCCGCAACGGAGAACCTGGTATGTGCAGTGTGTGTGTGTGTGTGTGTGTGTGTGTGTGTGTGTGTGTGTGTGTGTGTGTGTCACAAGATCACTGAGGTCTCAATCCAGGAACGTTCGAGGAATAATTCACACTGCACTTACAATCACGTAAAAGTACACGGTATATCTCTGGAGGCCAAAATAGGTTATAGATGTGTAATTTGTGGCCGGGTGGTTTTCGGCGTTCGCTTGGATTGTTTCAGCTTCAGTCGCTATAGAAACACTAGATGTTCGCAGTAAAACTGGGGGACAGTGCAGCTCTGCAAAGAAGAAGTGATGCACAAACTTGCAGAAGTTCCAATATGTGAATTCTGAGACACTTAACGCTCCGTTACTGATCCCAGACATGATGTAGTCAGATTCTGTGTATATATAATAGCTTGCTTATCCTCCAGAAATTCAGCAACAAGTCGTCGTAATGCTTTAAGGATCTCCCCTCCCTCCTCCCACACACTTTATACCGAGCTGACTCAACAAAGTCGGCCGAGGCGAGGACTCGGTCACCTCCGAGCGGGACGTGTTGTGCGGCGACACTCTCGCAGGGTGTGGTTGCAAATTGAATCTGCAGCGAGAACATGTTCTTGGCACGGAGCTGTTGTCCACACTCGCCTCACCTGATAGTGAAAGTGATAACAGGCTGTGGAGCGTGTCGTCGTTCCCGCGCCACGGAGCGCAGTGCAGCGGAGCGAGGCCCTCGCTTTGGAACCAAAGTACTGCCCTCGTAAAAAAAAAAAGAAGAAGAAGAAATTAGAGAGGGGGCGAAGCGAGGTCCCAATTTGAAGTGAGGTAGAGCAATAAGGGAGCGGTTTGGTTTCACAGCCTGAGAAACAAACAGCGCGTCTGTGAGGGGAGAAAAAACACACCACCCAATCCAGACGCTTCTTCCTAAAGTCACAGGAATCAGAGCTGATGATACGACTCTGTTACAGCACAGAGTCCCCGAAAACTCAAAGAAAACAGAATGTTGTCAGTCAGCTTTTTTAGTTTATTCTGAATTTGATGGCAGCGACACTTTTCAAACAAGTAGTGACGGGTTTATTGGTGTGGTTGTATCATGACGGGTATGAAAGAACTCTAAAGGATGAGGCGAAACACATGACTGCATAAGAATATTCCTAAACAGGTATTTGAAGCCAAACCAAGTGTTTTTGTGTGCTTAAACCTGATCAGAGCTTCAGCGCAGCGTCGTGTCACGAGAGAACGAGAACATTCAACCTAAACAAGCGTCACGTTGCAACATAAGAAAAACATTTCAACACATCTGTGGTTTTGCAGAATCGAACTTCGCTAACATTTATTCTGACTTTATTCGATTGGGTTTTGTATTTGAGTTTCAAAGATTCTTTAACTCTCTGCACTTTTTGTCCAAATTCATTTGGAGTCCTTGTTGTGGCCACGTTCTGCAATCTGAGACGTGGATCAGCCCGTTGTGGCGCGCTGCCTTTGAGTCGTTTACGTAACACCAAACTGTGACGCGAAAGCCGAAGCAACATGAAAAACGGAACGGCAAAAAAATCAAATGACAGACAACAGTTCAATGTTCTGGTTTGCTGCAGATCTGAAACACCGCCAGCCTTTGTTTATCCAGTGCTTAACTTTCCAATAAACATCCACCGTGCCAGCGTATTTCAAATGGCACCATTGTGCAAAGACCTTTTATTTATTTTTTTCCCTTTCTTTCTGCTCAGCCGGAGCGAATGTGGACGGCTTCCTCTTGACAAATCAATTGGAAACAAGCGAGCAATCATATCCGCTCACAGTGTCTGCGCTGGAGTGGCACAGCGGTCTGCTAAGGGCAGACAATGGAGAACAATCGGGATGACGGGCCCCTCCATTCTTTATAATGGCCCAAATTACTGGAATAAATAGGCTCAAGTATGTTAAATCAGGCACATTTGGCTGGAGGTCGTCTACCTGCGTCAGGGCCTCACATCATTCACTGTTTTACTGATGCTGTTGTGTTGCTGGTGATGTGCGGCGTCCACAAAAGGCTTTACAGACTCAATCGTTTAGAAATCCTTGTACAGAGAAAGTCATTTATAATGCTGGCCCTCGTTTAAATGCTCCAAAGCCATTCTGCTTATTAGCGAGCAATCACGGCTCAGTCGTTTCTGCTACATTTACTCTGTGGATGCGCTGGCAGGCTTCAGCAAAGTGTACACAATATTCTTTGTGAAACTCACAGAAGCATTCAAAACAAATAAATACGATGGCACCAGCGCTGCATTATGCGCCGATGTCAAACTCTGTGTACCCTCTTCCACGGGAGAAAAACTGAAGACACATTTCAGAGACGTTATTTATACGAGTGAAGAATGCAGTCCTTGATGGGCGGGCGGGCGGCATTCTGCACTGTAAGCCTTCTGCAAATCCAATTTCCCTCTTTTAAGTTCTCAACACCGGTGGATGTTGAAGGGAAGCATATTTAATTCATGATTCGCTTTAACCAAAAGTAACTAAGCCGCAGCGAGTTTTCCACAAATTCATGCTGAGGTGTTTTGCAGTTTACTCCTCACAGAGGAGAAGCTTTCGCCCAGACTTGGCTGCGACTGACAGAGAGAACAAACAGGAAAAAGACACAGTGATATTTACCTGTGCATTAAAACTGAATGGATCACTTCATTAGGATCCCTTGTTTGTTCACCGGTAACATATGGAGAGGAAAAGTGTGGCGTGACGGTTTAGGATGAAGACGTTTCTTGTAGCAGTGAAAGCCACACACTCAAACTGTTCCAGCAGGTGGTCGATGCTGGAAAGTGGAAGAAGTTTCCTCCCATATTTTCCTTACGTGAATAATCCGTATTTCAGTCACAACCTGCGTTTACAAAAGGAGGACTTGATGCTCAAACTGTGCCGGATGAGCAAATTTAAGCTTTCAGTGGTGCATCAGTGACAAGTGTGAGCGAATGCCTGTTTAAAGAGTCGCACTGCAGCTTCTCTGCAGCTCCGGCATGTTGTGAGCGTTCACACGGCGTATTTAGTCGCCTTTACAATCGCTGGTGACTCTGGTGAGCAGAGAAGAAGCAGGACGGTGACAAACGGCGGAGGAAATGACCGGAGGTGCCAGCGTGAGAACAGAGAAGTGAAACTCGGCCTGAGTGACTGAATAAGGAGCTTTGAGGGATAATCTAACATTATGTCACTGACTGTTTAATATTGCATAGATTATATTCCAGGAAATAATGTTTCTGGTCTAACCAAGGCCGTAAAATGTTGGAATCTGAAGGCTTTTACCTTTGAGGTGGCCATTATGTGCTCAGCAGCGTATTGCACGTTTTCTTTTTTTTTTCCTATCACAGAATGTCTTTGATTTTCCATAATTGCTTAAACTTTGCGCTGAGCCGTTCGACACAGTGGGACATGTCAGAAAACACACAGCGGAGCAGGTTTATTAAAAGCTAAGTGGTCTACTGTAACTCAACGATCCATAAAACAACGCTGCAGAAGTGCAGCCCGGCGAGCCTGAAACACACGGCTCCTTAAACGCTCCAGCTGCTGGAGCCATTTGCACTTTCCTCCGGTCATGAAGAAGAACAGTTCAAGGACACAGGACTTGTAAAGAAAAAAGTGATCCGTTTCTCTTTTTTTCAGGATTAAAGCAGCTGGGTACCTTTTTAATAAGAACATAAAGACCTGAAATGATTTGCAGGGTTCTGCGTTGGCACACAAGGCCTGTGAGCAGCAGTAATTGGCGAAAAGACATGTGTCACCTCACAAAAGTGCGGGGGGAGTTTTTAACGAGCGCGCAACCCCTTGTAGCAGTGAAATTAGAGCCACTTACAAATGTAGAATATGATCACTGGGCCCGGCGGTCATTGTTCGCTGAGCTGCACGGAAAATAGATAGGAATGTCGTATCAGAGCGCGATTGAGGAAATTCAGCTGAGTTATATCGACGGAGGGTTTCTGTCTAACATCATGGCAGAGAAGCATCTTCATGAAACGTTCCTTCCTAGAGAAATAATACGCATCAAGAGTCCAATTTCCCGTCTTGGTGATTTGGATGTGTGGTTTCAGTGGAACATTGATGATCTGAGTCTGTTTGATCGCTGATTGAAAACACACTAACCAAGTTTTTTTCCCCTCTCCTTTCTCTTTCAGGACCTCCTGTAAGTATGCCTGCTTCACGTCCTCTCCAACTGTGAAGGTAAAACCTCAGTGAAACAGTAAAACGATGCAGTTCAGCTCAAATTTACTGTTTGGCGTAAAGAAACAGCTAGCGTAAAGCTTCATATTAAGGTACAGCCAGTAGCTGCTTAGCTTAGCTTAGCATAAACACCAGGAAATATGGGAAAACAGCTGGCTTGTCTTTGTCCAAAGCTAATTAATGAGCTTAGGAGGCCTTGGTAGGTGCATTTCATTGAAGAGAAAGCCAGCTATTTTCAGTCTTCACGCTAAGCTAAGCTAAGCTAAGCTAAGCTAAGCTAAGCTAATGTTTTGTTATACGTTCTACCCTTAAAATGGAACTTGTGAGCTCATGGTTACAGCATGGGCCGTTGTGTACACAATGTACTTCAAACGGTGACGTTTTGAGAGCAGCGCTGCAGAAAAAACCGAGGATAACAAGTTAGCAAGCTAGCAAGTGAGCGGCTGACATATCACAGGAAATGCAGAGGCATAAAACCAAGTTATTAATCCACTTGCACAATGTAATGTAATGTCTATCTTATATATCTTAGCTATTTTTTCTTCTTCTTTTTTTGCTTTTTCATCTGCAACTTAGATAAATGACTAGACTTGTCACCGTACTTTGTATAAATGCAGATAGTAATAGCATTTTTGATCATTTGTTGTATAAATCTCTTTTCCTGCATTGAGCTCGGAGCTTTAGCTGCTGATAGTTTTCACTTCAGGCGCTTCGAGCACTGAGTGTAAAACGTTAGCATGTGGCTAGCTGAGGTCACTAACAGTTATCCATCTATCTAAAGGGTCAAAAACACGAATACACAACCAGAGCGTAAACTATTAACAATATCTACAAAGCGAACTGTGAGAAGAATATCCATTCTATCATATCAGGTCATGTAGACTCTTCTCATCCAGAGACACTCAGAATGTGATGCAAAAGACTGAACAGTGAATTTGTACGTGTGTACATTAAACTTGATGTAAAAGACATCTGATTATGACAGATTTGCTACCAGAAGTCTCAGCTGTGCCTCACGGTCCGACTCTATTATTAAGATAATCTCTCCGTCCCAGCGTTCCCCTAACAGGGACCCTATCCCTGTCATTTGGGCAGTCTGGTTTGTAATAGCCTTGCTACCAGCCTCCCTCCCTGCCAGCTCCCTGTACCCGAACAGATTATCTCACCTCATTACACTGCTGGGTGATCACAGATTCACTCCCCCGAACAGATGGAAAACTTCAGAGTTTTTCCCCCAAAGATGAAGACAACCCCCGTACGTATATAAGCACCGGGGTTTGTGACAGTTCACCGTATAGCCGGGTCAAGCGGGGCGCTGCATTTGTGTGCTCTGTTAAAATTATTTATAGTCCAGAGGCAAGTGTGATTGAATAGGTATAATAGCGTGTGCCGACTGAGCCGTAAAAGTTGTAAGTTAATCCTCAGCGCCTTCTCAGACACTCGCTCCCGGAGCTCCGGGACGTAAGTGAGTGCAGGTGGTCTCACTTCTCGGCCTCTCCCGCCAGGCCTTACATATGACAAATAAAATCCTACTGCGAGATGTCTCAGGAGCCGACTGAAGCCCGAGAAGTGTTGTCCCTGAAATGTACGATTTGTGAGCAGGCGTACAGGACGACTGGACTTTGGGGAATGTTCCTTTGGGGTGTGACATCGTAAATCCGGTCCGCACACAGGCGGTACCTGACAATGTTCCAGTTGTGGCCAGCAAATCACTCTCTGATGAAGTCATTAAGGTAGCAGAAGGTGCTGTAAATGTTTTACTGTAGGCAAAGCAACTGAATCCAATCAGAACTCGCTGCTGCAGCGGACAAAAGAAAGGCTGTAATTTACAGTACAGACTCAAAAAACTGACGTCTGAATGACTGCATTTCTAAAAACAGACGAGTCTTCAAAAAATGCAATGATCTGACAATGAGTCACCCGATGGTCACCGAATCTGTTTCCAAAATGAAGAAAAAGTAAAAAAGCGACAGTAGTAAGTGATGTCATGTGGTTTCTCTCGGTATGCCCACCCGGGGACGGCAGGGACACGTCGCTATGAATATTCAACAGCTCCCTCCATAACTCCGGGAACACTGTGTAAATTGTACACAGGCCTCTGAGCCAAACAAGCCGAGCGCTGCTGAAGCCATCACAGATCCCCGTGACTTCACCGTGACTCAGCCGCTGATGAACAGACCTGCGGTCGCTGAGACAGACGGAGGAAACGTCTCCCTGATCAGAACTCATCAGGAAAGATCCACACTGGCGGCTCGTGATGCGCGTTCAGATGTGGAAAAGTGATTTGCTTTGTTTTAATCTCCTTTCTTTTTCCACCGCTCGGGGCTTTCGTGTGAGTTTCATATAGGATCAGAGGTCAGCTGTCCAGTGGGGTTTAGTTGGATATCTCTTCTCTACGGAAGCCCAGAGAGGCACGTGAATGATTTTCTCTCCTGAGTTTATCACTTCGAGTGTTGAGACATCAGGTGAATCCAGTTTGTGTGTCTGTACGGAGGTTTCACGCTGTCATCTGTAAGTGATCAGATCAGATTTTGGGTCCAGACATCACTGACGCAGCTGCATGAGTTTCTACGCCAGCGACGTAGGCAGCAGTTGCTCCTCGCTCCGGTGACGTAGCGCTAGACATCTTATTTCAGGCTGACTCGGGACACAGTTGTTCTCTGTGTTGTCTTCCATCTCGCTCTGCTCGAGCATCCAGACTGAGACGCATCGTCTTTTACAGATGAACAAAATGGTAACTTAGAAGGTTTCAGATCAGAGAACTGGAGAGATGACTGAGATCCGACTGAGAGAATATATCACCAGGATGTTTACTCTGTCCTCCACACAGATTGGAAAGATATGAAAATAGACATGTATTTTACAGCATTACATGCAGACTGCTCTGCCTCGTCTTCCCCCTGACACCAGACAAATATTTTGCACTGAACATAAAAGTTAGCAAAGTCCATGAAATGACAGCCGAGGCAGAAAATCATCACGTCTTTCCATTTTGTATCTTCTGCCCTCGTCTCTCTGCGGCTCTCAGAGGGCGGTCCGTGTCAAAACATCAACCCCGAGCGCCCGCCGCTGTGTGTGCACACCATTTAGCAGCAATCAAGCATAAAACACCATCCCTGAGGCTGCACGCGAGCACCCACCACCACCACCCGCCGACTGGACGTTTTTAGTGCAGGCCGTATGTCATACTAAATAAAGATTATACAGACAGAGAAAGAAACTAGCTCGCTTTGAAATCTGGTCAGAAGGAAAGGGGGAAATATTTGAAAATGATACGATGTTGGAAATATCAAACCACTTCAGCGCGCTGAGCGTGCCTCTGCTGCACCACACCGGAGGCTGGAGCCAGGAGAGTCATCGAACAGCACACGAGCCCCTCGCAGGAGTTCAGCCATGTTAGCACAGAGTAAATAAAGCTGGCTGCGTCTGCATCTGCATTTGACGAGTCGTTTCCACCTGCCTGCGTCATCGGCTGAGATTCCAGCGACGCAGGTTGAGGATGATCTGTCACAACGTATGAATTATGCAGCCGCGTTCCAGGGATTAGAGGCAGCGTTGGGGTGAAGCAGAGGAGCCCGGGCGCCCTCAACCCTTCATCCTTCATCTGTTATGCGCCGCAGCTCCACACCTGTTAATAAAACATATTGGAGCTGGACTTTGATCACATTTGCCCGACAGAAGTGGAGAAGGTGCCGGGTTATCTGAAGGAGGACTCCGGTTGGAGTTGAAGGAGAGTCTCGCCTGCTCAGATGTTAATTTACAGCGTTTGCTTCTGTTGCGTGCTGCGAGTTAGAGACAGAAAAAGCCCATTAACACATCAGAGTCCGTGTGAAGCTGCGCCCTCCGTCTGTGTTTCACATCAGACACACGGAGGATCTGGCTCTGGCCCACCGAGAGCTGCAACTGGATCTATCTGACATGACAGCGTTTATTTGGGCTCAGGAGGGCGGCGTGGCTGAGGAGGCCGACTGTCACTGGATGTGACAACATGAAGAGTTTGACCTTTTAGATGTCGGTGCTCACGCTGTGTCCATCAGCAGCCTGCGTCTGTCAGGGACTGACGAGAGGAAGGACGGTGAGGTCCACTCGCAGCGATTTGAAGCAGTCGATAGCGCACTTAAGTCTGAAGTCCCACAGGGGAAACAGGAGAATTAGCACAGTATGAAAAAAGCGCGAAAAAGCTTTTTGATTGAAAGGAATTTTCCTCCTGCTCATCACATCAAATGACGAGAAATGTAGACCTGCCACATTGTGGTTCTAATTGAATCAGCAGAAGAAGTGAAAGAAATACTTTTCCAACTGGAACATTGTCCCTTTTTCAGGATTTCATATCCACAACAAGAATCCTGCGGGTCAGAAATTTGCTTACGTATAGCGCAGGAAAAAATGTTGGCTCCCATGTTTGGCTTTTTATGCCTGCAATTTGGTCGAAGCTGTTTAAAATGTTTCCCCTCCTCAGGAATGCCGGGACCGCCCCCCCACGTTAAAACACGTGAATCTCCTCCATATTTGATTTGCGTCTCGACACTGTGCACACGAGATCTCTCACCAGTCGCACCATCACGTTCAGTGCTCCCTCCCGTCCAGGCCGTCTCTGCTCCCACGAGAACATCCAACACATACCGACGCACACACTCACAAACACGTACGCGCACATTAAAGTCATTTTATGCCGGCTAATTGTGATACACTGTGGATATGGGAACCAGATGCCATTCCCAAGTCAGTTTTCCAGTGTGGTTTTCCTATCCCTGCCTAACCTCTGCGTCCAGATTCCCCCGACGAGCACCAGCCACTTGTGGTCGTCCGTTCCTGCCCATTCTGCTCTGATTACTCACATCCCTGTCCTCCATTAGTGTCCCGCCTTGAAAAAGAAAGTGCCCCGGGGGCCCATGGTAATATGATTGAGCGTTCCCATGCAGAACTAACAGATGGAGGTGTACGTATAGATATATGCTTTTACTTGAAGTCTTTAAGTCTGTTCCAGGTTTGTGCACACTGGAAATTGAGAAGATTTCACTTCCAATGGTGTCCACATGCTTTCAGCTGCAAATGGCTGAATGTGGCCAATATTTCCACTCTGACGTTAAAGCGATTGATTATATTTGTGCATCCAGACGGGACGCTTCACCTTTACTGAGCGGGGGAGTTTCTGGGGAAATGCCTGCGAGAGAATGAATGCAGCATTATTTTTCTTCCATAGAGCAAAAAGAATCGCACCTGAAAACACCTCATTGCTATTATGTGCTTTATGTGTTAATTAGCAGGCTTTAAAATGTGCAGCTTCGCTTCCTTTGGACGCAGCCAGGCTAGCTGTTTCCCCGTTCGGCTAGGCTAAGCTAAGCTAGCTGGCCGCCTCAGGGAAAACGGAATAAGCATGTTTTTGCCAAAACGATGAATTATTCCTTTAAGTCGGCCAGGATAAACTCAGAACAGGCTGTTGTGATGTCAAGAACTTCTTTTATTTTCAATGTATGGCAAACCTGATGCATAACTCTGCTGTGTGAAGCGCGTTCGTCCGGGTTTCGTCCTCTCGGAGTCTTTACTTTGGCCTTCGTCCCACTTTTGTGGTGAGCAGCACTCCTCACCTGCCCCCCGCTCTCCGCTTACTCATTCCCTGTCAACACTCGGTGCCCGGAGGATTGCTTTGCTTAACTTCCTGTGTACACACATGTTTATTAATATTGTGTAGCTGTGTGAGAAAACCGTGTGCCCGTAAAGAAGAGGTTGTAAAAGCGGTAGTTGTTGGCCCGCGCTCTCAGAGATGCCAGTGCTCCAGGGTGAGCTGATTGGATCCATGTGGCCGGCAGCTCGGGCTACAGCGGCTGCTGCCAGCCCTGTTGGCCCGGCTTCCACAACCAGCTTCATTTGATGGATTGATTTCCTGGACCTCGATATTTTTAACAGGTCGCTGTGATGAAAAGGAACACAGCCGGGTCCAGACAGAGGTTACGACGCACATCTCCTCTTCCTGACTTTCTGCATCTTGCTGGATTAGCCGGATTGTTTCGCAGGATCGTACCAGCAGCTTGCAGCCAAACCCACCAGAAACACTTTGCTCATGTCAACAAGAGCTAAAGCTGTGGACCGGAGCCAGCCCCTCACCTCATGTTGCACAGACAGGCCAGCGCCGTCGAGCTTTCATACATCATGTTTTGAGTAAATTATAGGAGAGTAGGGAGGTGAACAATGGATATCCAGTGTCTGGACTTCTCTGTGAGATGACAGAAGTCTAACGTTGTGATTTGGTGTGAACCTGCTTGGTTGCTGACAGGCCACTTAAAGCAGGACATTATCCTGCGAACAGCAACGAAAGCACATTTATTTTATATTTCAGTAGCTTCAAACCGATTTAATCACAGAATTACATCTTTCACTGATAAACATTAAATACAAAAATATGAAATTATCTGTTTTTTAATGTTATCGGCCGTGAGAAGCAGGTAAATGTTGTTTATTCACACCTGCTGAGAGAAATCCATGTGGTGCATCCATAAACGACTGAACATGAAACTAAACGCCAGATTAAAGAAGAGTAAAGATAATCTACCACCTCGTCTAATCCCATTAACAAAAAGAGTCACGTACTGTGCGTACCTCATTTAAACTGAGCAATGTGAGAGGAAACTAATATATAAGCACCCTGGATAGATATTTAAGTACCCTTTTAAGAGTTCTTAAAACTGTTTTTCATAATTGATCTGCCGAAAGCCGGCGAGGCTTCTGAGAAGCGCCATGAATAATTCACGTGGCATAAAATATGAAACTATATCATCTACTTTACGGTTGGAACTAGACGTGTTTGAAGGTTTCGGGGCCGACAGGAGCACAATCAGGACGGGATGAAATCTGCATTCTGATGCGTCTTCGGTTTAACCAAACAGACCGACACAGAAGACGTCTCGATGTGCGATATTTTCACGTGGTGGTGATCAGCACTGCAGGCGCCACATGTGAAGTGTGCCTCGCTGCCAGGATCACTTTATTCAACATCGCTGGCTCTTTCCATGTAATATGAAGTGAAGGAACTTACATTGTCAGATTTGAATGGCGATGTTCATGTTGCTTGCGGGTTTGGCCTCGGCTCCCTTTGCCATTTTATATTTCCCTGCAGACCTCTCCGTATTTCTCCCCCACTCCGTTTTAAAGGTGGCAGGGGTTTCCACTTTTCCTTCTCATGCCAGCAGCTCGTTCAGGCCATCGCAGGAGACAGTGGTCATGGTTTGGCTTGGAACGAGGAGCTACACATGTATCCGGATAGCGAAAGGCTTAATCCTGATCCAGTGGTCCACCATAAACTCGACAATATCATGCACACAGGATGTTCTGTTACAAATCATCTCATGATGGAAGCTTGACGTGAAGTTTGCCCAGCGCTAAGCAGCAGAAGATGTGAGGCTTACCCTCAACGTGAAATGTGTCATTCTCAATCAGTGGCTGTAGTCATTTTGCTTCGGGGCAGTTGCGTTCTGTTCATCAGCGCACAAATGAAGGACGTGTTTATTATTTATGAGGTCACTGACAAGGGCTTATCATTAAAGTGGATTTCTAGGTCGTAACTGTTTCTGCTCCCACTCCAGCTGTGAGAGGCTGTCAGTCTTTACTCCAAGTCCAGAATGCAAACATGTTCAGGGACAACATCTTGGTGGTTCCTACTGAAATCTGGTCTTTTAAACAAGCTCTCTTTACAGTAAACATGAAGCTACTGCCTGCAGCCGCTTAGCTTAGCTTAGCATAAAGACTAGAAACAGGGGGCACCTCTGCATTTCAACATATACGTTGATTACCTACATTCATATATGACTGGTGGTTTAGGGTTAATGTTATTTCCCTCCTTTCCAGTCCTTATGCTAAGCTAACTTAACCAACTACTTGAAATAGCATCATACCCAACATCTAAAGTCTGTAAGTTCGTCTTTTCATCCAACTCTCTGCCCAAATATTCAAAAAACGTCGAACTTTTCCTCAAAAGAACATTATGCAAAGTTTGCAGTTTGTCAGATATGCATGTATTAATCCCTTTTCTTCTTATTATAAAGGTTTTGAAAGCACTACACAGGGTTAATCGTGTTCAGGAGAGAGGATTTTGATCAAACAGAAGCAGCCTGATGAGCCGTGGAGCACCTGCTGGAGGGCTGCTTTTGAAAACGAGCCCGAGCAGAAGCGGTAAAAAGATGTGAAAAGCACACACAGGTGCTGATTAGAAATCTTCCTTGGGGCAACGTTAAAAAAAACCAAAAGGCTGCAGAGACTGCTTGACAAATAGACACCTGCTGCAGTTCTACTGTAGTACAGTCCGCTCCTTTGAAATGGTCTTTGCAGGAGAGCTGTTTAATAGTTTAATAGGCTCAAACCTCCTGGAACGGCTCCAGTGGGTGCTGCCTGTCCAAGTGATGTGCAAATGATGGGCCGTATAATGAGCAGGTGCAGATTGTGTAGCCGAATCATTTCCACATGCTTTTACCACCAGAAAAATGAACAAGCTTTTTTGGGTAAGATATGGTCAGAGGTGTCAGAAGCAGCGCTCCACTTGTTAAATGGACGTCTACCAGCTGGGTGAACCAACCGAATGTTATTGTGCTGATCGGATTATCAGCAGCTGCTCGTGAAAAATGAAAACGTCAACAGTCACATGAAGCCTAAACGACTGAGAGCGTTACTTTATACCTGGAGTACCAACCAGGAGTATTTGTTCCCTAAGAAGGTTGCAACGCTCTTCCGTCAGCTCTTATTCCGATTCCCTTCCTTATTTTTTCCCCGTCCCTGTGCAGCAAACACCAACCGCCCCCACTCTGCCTCTGATTGGCTGTGGTATTTTACCATTAACCAATCATTGAAACCTAACTGACCACAAAGCTAATCAGAGGGACGATGGGCGGGTCATTTTCCAGACGATTGGGCTTTCAAAGAAACTGGCAATAAGAAAATATAGTTAGCCAGAAGTGCTGGATGCTAATGTCATGATTAGCTTAAAATAGGTATCAGTAATCAATTAATAGAATAGTTAGTGAAAAGTATGGACATTAACAGTCACAGAAATTAGCTGATAAGGTTTAATGTTGGCTGAAAGTATTTGAATAAACAGTTACAATAGTTAGCTTAAAGCTAAAATAGCTAGCTGAAGCTGTGGATATGTTACAGTTGAAGTAGTTAGCTGTTTAATGCTCATCATTCGCTAGCCAGAGTAATTAGAGTTAGTTAGCTGACAGCAACAGTTAAAGGAGGCCCAGTTAACCAGCTGATATGGATAAACATTCACCGTAGTTAGCTAAAAGTAGGTTGTTGATACAGCTAGCTAAAGGAATGGACATGTTGGAATAGATAGAATAGTTAGCTAAAAGTGACAAACAGTAACTGTTGGTGTGGCTAGCTCATAAATGGCTAATCATAAGCTAAAAGTAATAGATAAACAGTTAGCTAAAGTAATATGGAGGTTAAAATACATGGCTACATGTAATAAAGAGAATAGTCTGTTAAAGGTAACAGATTAAAGGCTAGTTAGCTAAAGAAAGTGGCTGAAACAGCTCGAGAAATGGAAATGTTACAAGAGATTGCTACAAGTAATCAATAAACAGCATTAAATAGCTGAAAGTAACAGACACTAACAGTTAAAGTAGTTAACTCGCTGATGTGGTTATTATTAGTGAAACAAAGGGGACGAACACTAAAAGCTAAAAGCCGCGGGTAATGCTTGAAATAATTGTTGGTTTTGAGGAATGGGTATTTGTTTGGATGTGTGGTTGAACATCAGGACGCTCTTTAAAGATCCTTATTAGGCTTCTTCCCTCACAAACAAAATATAGACATGCCCTATTAGGGAAGCACAGCATGGATTTGATCAAGTTTCATGAGGTTCCTGCACTTATCGTGAAACAATCTGGATTTATTGAAATGCCAAATCATATAAAGAGTTTTCATTTCTTTCCACAAACTCACGGTGCCCGGTCGTTTCGCCTGTAATCTGCTGTGCCAACTATTTGTATCTCTCACTGCCAGATTTAATACATTAAGCAGGCTTGTGCAAAAAGCTGCAGAGGGTGTATTTGTGGATTTCTTTATTGCAGCCATTCATGTGTTTGCTGTAACAGCTTGTCAATAGCATTGTCCAAAGGCAATTTTGCTCCGCAACAAAATGCCTGCACTGATTTACTTTAGCTGCCTTCCATTCTGAGGATCAAGCTGCCCCTCTGGAATGCCTCTACATCATTATAGAAGTAAAACTCACATTTGATTCCAATATGTTGCCTCTGTTATTGCCTCCACGGGGAGCTGCAGTTGGAAACGCTGTTTTCATAATGGCACATTTTGTGTTTACAAGTGTTGTGGCTCTTTGAACAGCCAGTAAGCAGCAGGTCCGGCCTGCTTAGATGTGTGTGTGTGTGTGCGTTAAAGCTGCGTTTCCCATCAGCGATTGTCTCGGCTAGTTGAAGCGAACACACTCGCCTCATATTGTAATGAATGGGGCGACGCGCTGCACAAGCTGGCTGCACAAGCTGGCTGCACAGGTTCACAACCTCCTGGCCGAGGCAAAGTGGGCCGAGTGCTGCAGATCCAGTCGGGAACACGTAGACGAAAAAGCTACGGATAGTTAACAATGCATCAGGAATAATGTCCATAGGCGCAGAGCAGGTTACAACTCACTTCCCCCCCGAGCAGTGTGGTAGGACTTGGCAGAGGAAAGCTGGACTACCTCTGGAGCATTTCAGTCTCAGACTGCGCTCTGTGTGCCAGTGCAGGGGAAGCCTGTCTGCGTCTGCAAGCCGGCTATTCTGGGCCACCGGCCCGTGGACTCACAGCAACAGCCTCCAAACACGGGTTCTATACTAATGTCATCAATCTATGGATCAGTGTCAGCTTTCCTTTCTCTGTGCGTCTGATATCTTTGGAAACAAACTGTGTTTGACCAGCGTTAGCTGGGAAAGTAGCCGCTGAAGAGCAGTTACTGCAGTTTGTGCTGGTGACAGCTGAACAGCGTGTTCTTTCTCACCCGGGGACATGTGTGATATTTTTTTGGCAATTGCAAAAAATCAATGAGAATTGAGAAGAGACGTGTCAAACTGGGGAGGATTCGTGTCTGTTTTCATGTGTTAACTTCATCGCAGAGCAGGAAGAAAAAAAAAAGTACTGTGATCTGACAAAATGTGTTTAACAGAGAGGTTGTGCAATACAGATTAGCATCAGTATAAATGGCACAGCAGTCTTTCTCAGTTCCTGCATCGCTGCGAAGCGGGTGGTCAGTTAGTCACTCCTCTGACGCTGATCGAACAGTGAGGCAGCATTTCCCAAAAGCACAACCTCAGAGGATGAAAGCGAGCCCAGCGTACAGGCCTGCGACTCCACTGGTGAAAATAGTGTTTTTAAGCTCATTAGGCTCCAGCACACGGATGCACACCTCATTGTCAAACCATGATCTTGCAGACAGCCCACCCAGGAGCTCCCGCCTGCTGACTGACAGGAGCTGGACGCAAAATCTGCCTCACCAAACAACTGCCTTTAAAGAAGGGGGGGGGGAATAAAAAGAAGAGAAGTGTTTCTCTTGTTCAGGGCACATTTTATCAACATGCTTGCCAACATTTAGTTGCAGATTGCTGGATTTGATCCTGTAAGTAAACATGGACTTGATTTTAGGCCGGCTTTTGGTTTTAATTGTATGTTTGTAGAAAAGGCCCCAGGTCTGTGACACTGAGACGCTGAGATGTCAAAAACCTGGCCAAAATTTGTTTTTTAATCAAAACTAAATGAGTTAATCTTTTGATTTGGCCCTCTCCCTCGGAGTTCATGATCTTCTTTCAGTTTGTTTATTAGCTAACATGACAGGTCACCCTGGTTTTACAGTTGTTCTTGTGTATCGTATCTTATCAGTGTGCCAGAGGGACGACAGATAACTGGCATGGATCATAATTTGTAATTTTCTTTCTATTTATGTGTCATGAAAAAGTTTAACAATCCTTTTTTTGTGTGTTTTGTAGGGCTCTCCAGGTCCGAAGGGTGACAAGGTGAGTACACTGATATTTAGTTTGACACATTCTGTTGATCTTCCTCCCACATTTTGCTTAACTTCTCCCAAACATTATCGGAAACAGTCTAATTTGCTTTCTTCGCGAGCCTTGTCACCAGTCTCATACCATCTCTGTGAGATAGAGGCAGCAGCTAGTTAGCATAGCTTAGCACAAAGACTGGACGCAGTGGGAAACACCTAGCGAAGGTGTCTGAAGGTAACAAAATGTGTCTTTACGTTAAGCTAAGCTCACCGTTACTACTAAACCCCTGTTAGTCTTCTCACAAAACTCCCAATATGTGAAACTATCCTTTAGGAAAGATGAAATGTCTTTAACATCCATCCCATCATGCATTTCTGCAGGCCAGACGTTAAAAAGAAGAATCTGTTTTTCCTCTACTCGCAGTTAATTTGTCCACACGGAGTGTCATTTTGCGTTTGCGGCAATAATTCACATGCGAGTCATCCTCCTGACCTTAAGTCTGGGAATCTGAATATTTAAATTCTCCTGTTGTTCACAAATCCACAGCGCCGAACATTAATGACTGAAGAAGCCCGAGTCGGAGTCGGAGCCCTTAAATGCCTCGCTGAGCGCTCCTCCATAAAACAGCAGTGGAGCGTACGAAGGAACCGCACCGTCTCTTTATGCGTCTGCAGGACTCAGGGACAGAAACCATGAGCTCCCTCCATTCACACAAAAGTCGTCCCTGAATTCACTTGAAAATGAAAACTTAAACTGTTTTTATTCCAACATGCTGCTGGGAGATACCAGTTCTGTTTCACAGGCCGGCGATTCATCGATTAAGGATTTATTCATATTTTATACTTTATGAAATACGACACAGAATAAATGAATAACTGCTGATCAGATGCACGTTCTTGCCTCTCATGTGAACCAACTCATGTGTAGTTTAATGAAATAAAAAACAACTGTGTGCATTCCTCCCACCCAGGATGAACACAGCGAGCATCAGTGCAGCCATTCAGAAGTGTTTTCCCATTAAATCCGGCTTTGGAACGACTGCCCGATGAAAAATTACAAAAATACCGAGAGCTGTTTTATTTGAAGTAGCTCAGGCGTTACATTGAAGTTTGTTTGAGCAAAATTCCCGTCCATGTGTGATAAGTTGTTCGGCTCGTTTTCCCGCTGTGGCTACAAATGCATCTCGGCCAGCAGGAGAGCGCGGCGCGGCGGCCGCTCAGTTATCCGACTCTCCGGCAGATTAAGGTTAATATCCAGCGTCCGACGTTCGGTCGTCCTTCAGTTGTTTTAAACAAAAGCGTACTTTTGGTTCAGTTTCACCCTAATGTGATGAACCCGCAGCGTTCCACACGCAGGTTGATTTCAAAACCAAGCGTTTCTCTCCGTGGGGAACGAGCCCCCGTCCACAGAGGTCTACCCCCAGAAAAAGGCAGAAAGCCAAAGATCTCTGGGGCATAAAATCTGGCCTGGCAACGCAGTTCGCCCACACTGAGCCTCCCTCCTCCTCCCCTCCTCACCAAACCCACCAAACCTCACACCACCGCTCCCTCTCTCTCTCTCTCATACCCAATTCATGTCAGTCCATGTTATCATAAGTGATTTTATTCCTAACCACAAGGAATAGTTGAGGGTTCCTGTATTATTTTTCTTTATCAATGTGTTCTGAGTTATGCCTCAGTGATTTCAGTCTGAGTCTCGACTTGTTATTAGCACTGTACTCTGTGTGTGTGTGTGTGTGTGTGTGTGTGTGTGTGTGTGTGTGTGTGTGTGTGTGTGTGCGTGTGTGTGTGTCCGACCCTTGCATTTCAAATTCTTCCTCTCCCCTCTGCAGGGGGATCAAGGCGACCAGGGACCACGGGTATGTGGTTTACTCCGACTTTCTTGTGATTAGCTGATGAATGTGACTGTGTGCGTCTCCCCCAGCAGAATTGTGGGCAAAAGGTTTGAGATGCATGAAATTCCGGGGATAGTGTTCTTCCCATCCGGCCAAACACAACAAGCATTTCAGCGCTGCTTATTTCTACATCGAGATCGGGCAGGCGAACGTGCAGGATACCTTGGAAGGCGCAGCGTGGCGTATTTATTTTTTTCACCTCTCATCTCCGAATCGAGCTCGAGTACAAGCTTTCGCACATCAACAGAGATATCTGCTCAATCTCAGCTGTAATCAAAAGCCAACAACTCCGTCTATAATTACTCCTGATTCACTTCAATCCTCGACGTGACATGGCGCATTCAGAGCTTTAATCATTTCCAGCTCTGTAGTTTGACATTTCTATAAAAGTGCTGCTTCTAAATGATGATGATGTGAGTGCTTTTCCGTGCTTGACAGACTCTGAAATGAATTACTCTATCTCCACCTCGCAGCCAGCGTGCCCTCATTTTTCTCCAATAGTGGTTAAAAAATGAGTCCTCTTTGGGAACTGCGACTGCACAGGTTTGTTTAAAGTGGACTGCATTAACCGCAGGACGTATGTGCACACACACACACACTCTTTACGTCCTCTACGTCGCCTGTCGTCATCAAGGAGAGATTGTGTGCAGTCGGTAATTGATCTCCATGAGGGCAGAGAGCACGTAGAGGTCAGAGGAGAAGGACGGGAGAACACAACAACGCAGAGGTTTGTCTTGCCACCAGAACACCAGCCATCTCCCAAGTGGATCTGATCCCAGACCTGTGTTGGCGCCCTCCCAGACGTTAGTATTTTGCCAATTAACTGTGTCAGCCGTCCTCCGGGCACGTCAAAGCGCTGCCTTTTCTTATGATTTGGAAGTCGATACAAACGACCTTCGCTGTGAAATTCGATTAGTGGTCTCAAAGAGATACATCGTACGTTACTCTCAGTGAAGTTCACAGAGGTTGTGGCTCTTTATACATTTCCAGCTGTGTGATATCCTCAGTTAATTTTTAATGATATCAAAAGTTCTGGATAGTTGTGATAGCTGAAGAGCTGCAGGCAGGAAGAAGTGACGTATCTTTGCTCTCCAGCCGGGCTGACTGAAGTAAATTACTGCAGTTTGCATAGAATTTCTTGGCGTTTGCTTATAATTTGTACCTTTCAAACCTCGGAAATGGAGTCATCTGTCTCTATCAGCGCAGTGATTTACGCCCTGCAAACAGCGGTGTGGCTGACAGAGTTGTACCAGCGTCCAGCCCGGCCTCTATTTGTCTTGCAGAGTAAATAAATTAACCGTTCGCTTCAAGATAGCGTTTCATTAACTCCCAGTTAGGGCAAAGCCGCCTCCTAAAAGGGACAAATTAACACGCACTCGCAGTCACACATGAAGGACTGCGGTGGCATGACAGCAGTGTAGGTCACTCACAGACAATCATATTACCTCTATTGACGTGATTAGAAGGTAAATGTAGTGGAACAGCATAAAGAAACGAAGGCAAAGTGTTGGCCGACCTTCACTTTAGTTATCTCGCTGGAAATGAAGCTCATTTCATGCTCAGTGTTGAACCTGTAGAGAATATAAAGGACAACACAGCGTCACACAGCTGCACTTTGTTTATATTTGGCGGACCCTGCCACCCAAGTCTCTCCTCCAGAACCACATAGTGCCCCTTTAAAGGACAGAGTTTGCATGTGTATGTCTATATTCTATATTCCCCTCAGCGTTTGTGGCCGTAGATGGCGTGAGCGTTGACACATGGCCGGCAGAGTTTCCCTCAGACACACACACACTTCCCCGGCCTGCTGCCCACATGTCGGGGTCGGCCATTTGTCGGCCCCCTCAGGTCAGAGGCCACAGAGGTTAACCAAGCAACAAATAATAAATTGGCCGGTTCTGACAAACAAATGTGTGGCCGCCATTCGAGCTCCACCGGTGGGATATTATTAACAGGAGCTAACTGGCTAAAAGTGCCACCCGAGGGAAGCTGTGTGGTCTTTTTGACGGATGGTTCTGGCTGCAGGTGTCATTCCTGGGGTCGGTCAGAGGAAAAATTCTAGAGATTTCACAAAGAATCTGCTCTTGTTTGTCCAGTGCTTTGCTCCTCAACTCTTGGGGTTTGGCCAATTTGCAATGTTCTTCCAAAATAAAGAGGCTGTGATTATGTAATTTCCAGGATTCGATTTTTTTTTTTCAGCCGTGAGCAAAAAGAAGTGCGTTACAGTCTTCTGTGTGCACATGAAATCAGAAGCCTTAGAACGACATTCAGTGGAGATAGATTCGATGCGCCGGATGGATGCCAGATCTGCGGCTTCAAATGAATGTATTATTCCTCTCTTAAATGTATTAAAGCCATCTGTGAACAGTATTGGTAATCCACTCCACATATAGATATTCAGAGAATGCCACAGCCTGTGCTCGCTCGGGATGCTTCGTGTGTTTGGTGTGGTCGAGGAGATGCTGTTTCTGGCCCGTGTCCTATGACGGCTGTTGCTGATTGTCCTCATATCTGGCTTTTTTTGTTTACTACAGTTGAACTGGTCTCGCTCCAGGCGACCACATAGCAAGAGAGACCCTCACCAAATAACCAACATCCGTTTTGGAGGGGAAAAGCAAAACAAAGCAATCTGTGGACGGTTAGGATTCTCTGTCAACCGCCATGTCATTATGGTTCTCACACATAGACATCAGCGCGGAGGAGGTGCAGGGCGAGCGCTCACACACACCTGGTTCAGCTTTTTTATCTCCTGCAGAGAAAGTTCAGCCTGCTGGTTTCTGGTCAGATAATGCATTTTTTTGTTTTTGTGAGTGAGGTTGACAACACGCTGCGGAGCTTCTCTCTGCAGTTAAACAGGAAACAGCCTGAAACATGCACCGCTCTATATTTTAATGCCTGGATTATTTGCATTGTCCCTTCCTGCGCAGCTCCAATCCACCTCTCTTTTTCCTTTTTTTGAGGTTGTAAATAACTTGAGGAATAGTTGCGCTTCAGTCCCAGTTACACACAGCGCAGCTATTGTCTGCAGCGTAAGAGTATCCGTTGCTCTGTTCTCCTGCAGGGCTGAATTAAACCGGCCTGCCTTGAAAGCCATATTCTTAATGAGCCATGCTTTTTGAATTATCTCTGGGAAACCAGAGGGATGGCACCAAAGCCATGTTTGGAAAGGCTAGATTTTATCTTCAGCTTGAACACAGAGGAAGATGGATCTCTTACAGGGCATGTTTATGCTGCTGCGCCAGTCTTTCAGAAATACTTTATGTTTTTACAGAGGAGCAAAAACCTGCAGCAAGAAACAAGAGAACATGCCGTCGCTGTCACCAGCTGCTGGTTATGGAAGAAGCTTTTGCAGTGCTGTAGGTTGTCACGTTAGCTAGCTAGCCGGACATGCTGACAGAATGTGGCTTATGTTAGCAGCAAGGGAACAAGAGAGCATACTGTCACTTTGTGAGTCACCGTCAGGAGTCACTTTGTTAGCTTAAACTCCAAATAGTGGGAGAATACAGCACAATTCAGCAACAGTTAGCCAGACATGCTAACAGAATGTGGCTCACGTTAGCAGACAAATCCACTCCTCACACTCTTTTAGAAAGGCTGGAAAAAAGACACTACCCTCCAAAACGCAGATATAAATACACATGAATACATTCGCTCATTGAGAAAACATGCCGTGCCCGACTTAGTTTTAGCTGGGGGGGTTTCAGAACGGTCCATTCATGTTTTATTTGACACTGTACGGAGAAAATGACTGTAAAAGACTCGTCACTGTCAAGAAACTTGTTTGACAGGCAAACAACAAAGTGCAATGAAATAAATATGTACTTGTATATGTCTAAGAAGGACAAAGGATGATTAATGACAGTGAATGCAACTTAATAGATTTCATTTATTTGAGTATAACATTGAAAAACATGTTTAGCCGACGATATGTCGATGTTTTCTGGCTCCAGATTAAAGTTAGCATCCAACTATAAACCCTTGTCTTCTTTTAACAAGAACAAGGCCCGATGCTTTCTTCTTTCATGAGCAGATCACATCTGTCACGACCGTCGCTGACGAGGGAATTCGAGACCATTTGATTGTTTTTCCAGGGAACATCACGATCCCTTGATCTTCACCAAAACTCTACGAACAATACGGCGTCTCAATTCACCAGCATTTTGTAGCTCGCAGTCTGCTTTACGATAATCATCTCAGCGAATGCTCCGTCTGTATATTTGGAGAAAAACAACAGGAAATGGTTACTAGGCTATGACAGTGTTGCATAGGATGGTCCCAGCGCCGCTGTGCACACAGTCTCATGGCGGAAAGTAAACTTAGACTTGTTTAAATGATGAACGTGCGAGATAAAGTGTTTGTTTGGGTCTGGATTGAAACGCCATATCCTCGACGCTAAGTGTTTGACATTTAAATCGATGTTGGCATTTCAAGAAGTGCCCTCAAAATATATCAAACATCTCACATGTTGAACAGCTTCTCTCACAAATGTTGTATGAGTGTGCAGACGTAGGATGCTTATCTCCTTCCTCCTTTAAATGTTGTTGTTCTCCCAGTGTTTGAATGTCATGCGTGTGTTGCCATGTTCTGCTGTTTGTCCCTTTAGGGATTGCCTGGTCTCCCTACGCTGGCTGCTTTGCACAGCAATCAGATCCTGACTGTCAAGGTTTGTCGGTGGTGGTGCCGCCGAGCCGCTCAGTCCGACCCCTCCGCAGCAGCACACACTGGGAGTCAATGAATCACTGTCGGCTGCTTTTTGCTTAACGCCCGATGATTGACTGGGCACAGGAAAGAAACCCATCTAATTAATCTCAGCCAGTCAATCATTACCCTCTTCCCCCCTACCAGTCGTTCACCCGAGATCTTCAGATGAGCGCTACGTGCCAGGTTTCCCCCTTAAAAGCATAGGTGGCCTTCTAAACCCCTGTAATATGTAGCTGACTGGAGGAAGCATCCTGAAACCGAGACATGGTCTGGCTCGTGTCCACTGATGCTGAAATAAATGGAAAGAATTCCAAGAGGGACATGATGATGAACCGAAGTGGCAAAATGTTTAGCTAAAGCTCATGCCCATGGTTCACCACAAATCCTTCAGGATGGCTTCAGCGATGGATGAAGCCACTTAATACCAATGGACACGAGCAGAATAATGCATGCATTGAAAAGGAACAAGGTTTGGAATCGACCTCGACTCAGAAGGTCAAGCACGCCGGCTTCGGTGTGTGCAGCTCGCGGGGTCCGACTGAGCAGCAGGCGCAGTGAAGATGATGACAGCGCTTTCACAGAGGAGGAGAAATTCCCATTTTTCAGGGGACCGTGAGCCCGCTGTGGCGCCCTCGCACCCCTGAGGTGGTAATTATGGGCCCTGGCTCCCAAAAACAAAAAAGCCCAGACTTCCGAAGCAAACCACCTCTTAGCTGGAAAAGTGTGGATTTGTGGATTTCTCCCCCCGTCTGTGAAGGCGCTGCACCGGAGTTGGTGAACACAGGCCTTTCTAACAAACTCTGTTTCTTTTTGCATTTGCCCTCTTCTTCCTCCTCCTCCTCCTCCTTCTGGGACCTCATCCTCCTTCAACCTTCTCTCACCTCTGACCTACGACCTCTTGACCTCACACACCTGCTCAGATGGTCTTCCCTAAGATCAATCATGGCTTTCTTTCCGCTGACCAGCAGCTCATTAAGCGGCGTCTCATTAAGGTAGTGGCTGTGTCCTCGCTCTTCTCTCTGTCCATCGTATCGAGTCTCACCCAGTCACTTCTCTCTTGGGCACTCTACAGTTTGCATGCAAAGCCTTCAGGCAGACCTGTCATAAGTCCTCTCATACTGTTTCTGTTATTGTTATTAAGGTAACATGAATTACTGTCCTGGCACCACTTGGAGCACTTTCCCTGCAAGATAGATTGCAGAAGGTTCTCTTAGAGTTTCTTGTAATCCAGTATAATAATGGACCACACATTTTCAGTGTATTTTCGCCCTGATTGCTGTAATATGCCTAATGCATTTCATCTTATTAAGCCCACTGAGGAATGCATGCATTTTAGGGGAATTACTGTGTCAACTGTAAATCAGATACATTAGGGCTCGGCTCTCTGTGTGCTAGCTGTAGCCATTAGACCCAGATTCTGGTCCATGTTATGAGTAGAGACGGCCCATTCTGCTACTCTCTCTTCATTATCATTTAACTACAGTGGCTCCAGCCTCAGTGGATCCAACAACATGGCAGATTAATGATGTTTGAATGTGCTATTTCATCACACAGGGAGATCAAGGGCAAGCAGGACCGCCTGGGCCTCCGGGGCCACCGGGCCCTCCTGGGCCAAGGGGGCCTCCAGGGGACACAGGGAAGGACGGGCCCAGAGGTGTACCTGGTCTACCAGTGAGTGCTGATTTCCACCTTCCATCTGAGGACGTGTGATACAGTTCTGTGTATTTTCCCTTTAAAAATCACCGAATTGTTTCCATTAAGACTCCAACAAGTCCAGCTCATTTCTCCGACTCGGTGCCGGGAGGGTTGATCCCAACGAAAACCTCTCTAATGAAGACTAGACAAGCTGCGCTGCAGTTCATTGCCCTAATGTCTTTAGCTAAACATGAATCCGGTCCCAGGAGAACGCTTCACTGTATGGATTTACGACCACTTGGTTGTTTTTCATTATAACGTAACATTTTCCACGTCTGTAAGCCCGTCACTGGCATCACGCTAATTTATGTGAACTCTGCCTGTGAGAGAAAGAAGAAACAGAAAAGGCCTGTCAATTATGTTCAGCCGTAAAACCTTCGGAGGGGCTCCGGCTGATCTTTATTGTCTTGGCAGAGTTCACAGTGGGAGTGCAAAAATATCAAGTGTTGTTTATCTGCTTCCCTCCAAGCTTTTTTTTTTT
>CAEMYA010000149.1:481797-521227 GCA_903131615.1 Diplodus sargus | reverse complement strand
TTTTTTGATGATTATTGTTCTCAGTTCTTGCAGTCGCGATAGTTGTAGCACGCTTTTTTTTTCTTCGAGGAAATGAAGTTCCTCTCGCTGGGGCTCTTTTTATTTCTCACATGATTTACTCCTCCTGCCGTGAATCACTCAGGAGGAGGGTGGCAGGAACGATCCTGTAAACGTCGCAGAGAGGCGGAATTGGAATAATATTCGAGCGTGGCTTTGGCGCGGAAAACCTGGACACAGGGCGTGTGTCTCTTCTGTACCGTGAGAACCGCGGGGAGCCAGGCCTGAACCGAAGGCAGAGACTTGAACACGGTTGTTGGCGGGAGACGGTGAAGGGTACAGGTGCCACAGCGTGATAAAAGCCTCCCAGCCAACTTGGTATACGAGAACAATGCTGAGCTCTACTTGGCAGCCTGGTTCCTGTGCACCACAGAGGCCAAGGACCGGCAGAAATTCAGCTATAATGTGCAGAATGCTGTTTTCCACCTGAATGTTTGACTCGTTTGGAGCATTTTCTGGTATGAGTCACCAAACTTGTCAAAGAAAACAAAGCCCACTGTTCCTCCTTTAACTTACTGTTTTGTATTTTCTCCAGGGGGATCCGGGGCAGCCTGGAGAGACGGGACTCATGGTAAGCACCAACGTCTCTTATGAAGGAACTTGTATGGATTTCACAGCGCTTCAAGAAAATGTTGGACTTCTTGGGAAAAGCACTTTCTCTTTCTGTCTTTCTTTCCCAGAGTAATTTGGGAAGATTGAAACCATTTCCCATACTTTAGGGTGAATGTGAAGCTATAATTGGTAGCTCCTTAGCTTAGCCTTCTCTGTGGATTGGCACTTTGTCTTTGAGACGAGCTTGTGTGGTCCGGAGATCCAGAGAGTACCACACCTTGAGGGACAACAAGCTTAGCTGAGCGAGGGAAGAGTCGGCCAAAGTGAAAGTGTGATGACAGTGATGAAAAGTCTCCGGGAAGTTGGCGCAGCAGGCTGAGAATGAGTCCAACACACAATGTTTTTATGGTTTGGTTTCCGTCCAGATGAAGCAAATGATATATATCTTGTTAATTAGTGAACTTCAGAGGTGCTGGTGGGCAGATTCTGTTACCTCTGGACAGAACTTGTTTCCAGCCTCAGTGAAGCCAAGCTAGCTGTTGGAGGTCGCTTCATATTTACCGTACAGAGGAGAGAATCGTATCCGTCCTCTCATCTAACTCGGCTTATTTTCCTTATTTTCATTATATAAATATCTTTTGTTACGCAGAAGAAAAGACAAACTTTTTAAAACAGCAGGTTTTAAAGAGATACTTTAGTTCTGCACCTAATTCTGCGGGTGTGGTGCCGGCCTCCTCTGCATGATGCCAGTGTTAAACTCATAAAGCTGCTTTAACAGCGTTCTAATTTGGTAAAAATATGTCTTGTAATTTCCTTTTCCTGGTCGCATTTAATTTGCTAACCAACCAAATGTGGTTCACTATCACAAATACACTGTTTCAATTCCGTTTAGTGTCAGAGTTTATTAGTTTTAATCTTGTGTTTTTCACTAATAAAGCAATCACGGAGCGATGCTGCCATGTTTTAATGTCCCTTTAAACCTACGTCTAATTTACGGCACATTCATAATTTGGTTTATGAGAACTATGGTGAATATTAATGGCACATTTTATGATTGCCTACAAAAACGTTTGTCCTCTCTCACAGAACCCCTGATACAGTAGAGCCGAGCTGTTCCAGCTAACAGCAACTGGATACTGCTTGTGGTGTTCAGCAAATAAAGCTTTTGATTAAAGTTTCCTTATAAAATCTACATCGAACAGATCGCGCCAAATTCCAGAGAGAGCAGGGACGGAAAAACGTGACATGGGAAAACAGCGGGTGATGTCAGCGTTGAGCGGGGGAGGGCGAGCGGGGCGGACAGAGGAGGTGCTATCAGGCTTCATCTCTGGTTCCATCTCCTCGGGCCTCCGCCACGGCGAGGAAGGAGTCGGTGGATTGGAAAGAAACGGCACGTTAACTAGAGAGTCGCGCAAAAACGGTGGATAACTTCTAGGACAGTTAACGCGCTATCCTGTCGCCGAAGTTCTCAGCGTTTGTTGGCTTTAATTACATGTTCTCCCCTCCATGTGCTCGTAGCTGTGCAAGCAGCACAGTTTCATTTCAGACTCCACAATGTCATGAGTGTTATGGTTTCAGTAGATCTCCCGGCGTTCCCAGGTGTGTTCCTATAAGTCTCCCGTGCTTACACACCAGCAGCAGGAGCAGCGCTCTGAAAGATGAATGGTGAATCCCTCTCATAACGAGCTCAGAGGCCCGGCGCAGCGCGTGGAATAAAAAATAAGCACGGCTCGCCGTAATTCTTGAAATAAGGCGTACTATTTCACGAGTGCAAACACAGCGTGACACTAATGTACTTTTAACAAGGAATAATGTCATCATTTGGAAATCAATCCCCCCCCTGTAGAGCAGCGTGAGATGAGCACGTCTCGGAGGTTAGAGAAGACGGGACGTGGCCGCTCGCTCGGCGAAGTCTCACAGCTTCCGTTTACGGCCAACAAACTGAGTGTTTTTAACTCTGAGGAGGAACAAAAGAAAGCAGAGATAAGGTGACGGATTAGAGAGAACGGCTGCTTTAAATGGTCATTTAAGCTGTTAAACTTCTGGAGAGGGAAGAAAAAGAAGTTTTCCATCCAGAAAGACAGCAACAGTCCACACCCTTGATTGGCCTTTTGAAAATCAATATGAATTAGATGTGAATTAGCGAGCAGACTGATGGGCTCCACTCTGTGCAGCAAGCTGAGAGGGATTTAGATCAGAGGTGGGGATCTGGAGGTCGCTCCTTCAACTAACTTCTGCTTCTTCAGCGGTGCTCGAGGAGCTCGCGCCCACTTGACACAGCTCAGCGTTTTTTTTTTTTTGATGTCCATGCTATTGTTAAAGAGGCAAAAGTGGATTCCAGAGTTTTCCAGCAGCCTTCCAGGACATATCGTGCTGGTTAGAAGGATTAGGCTCTGGTGGAGCAACACGGAGGAGGAGGAGGAGGAGGAGAGGAGGGGGAGGTGGGAAGAAGAAGAGGAAGAAGAAGAAGAAGAAAAGGAAATATTTTCAGGACTGCGCTCAGAATCATCAGAGCCATGAGGTCTCTCTGGGGTAGATTACGGGGTCCTCGGCGCTGTGAAGGTGGCTCGCAGCCTCGCACACAGTTTTCATTGAGGGCTTGATTTTGCTTCAGAAAGACTGAATATGGAAACCAGCGGTGATTGTATGCATTGTTCCATCATAACTGGAAAACCTGCATCTGCTTTCTGGTGTTATGCCGCAGAAGTTCGCCGCTCCCCGTTTACATCCCATTCATATCCCACAACTACCCACAATGCCCCTGTGACTCACCTTCGACGTTTTCTTTTTCAATGCCCAGCAGCCGTGCATGTCGGGATCTAATTGACTTAATGTGCTGGTATAATGAGGACGTACCTTTTAATATTTTGGTGTCCTTGACTAAGTTTTCCTTTTAATGTGGAGCCAAACATGAGGAGCAAAGATGTGAGCAAACAGCTTCGGACATGCTCGGTGGACTCCAACAATGTTGTGGCAAATGTCGACATCAGTCGGCAAAAGATTCTTTTCTTTTTTTTCTTCTGTGGAACAAATCTGTTTGTCCTTAGACGAAATTCTTAAGACGTTTTCTTTTTTCATCCTTTTTTCGTCTTATCGTCACACTTTGAGGCTGCACACCTTCAGATAAACTCAAATACTGAACAGGAACTGCAGATGGAAATTAGCCAGTTTTCCTGACTTTTTGAGATTAGAGCTCAAGAAAATCAGAAATTGATGTTTTTCTTTTTCCTGGACAAAAACCTCCGTCTGCTCTCCATCGTCTCCAGTTTCTCCAATGTGAGGATTATCTGCTCTTCTCTGTTTCATCTTTGGGTTTTGGACTGTTGTTCAGATATTTTATAAAAGCCAAGCAGTCAATCAAGAAGATAATAGAGATTAATAGATTAATTTCTCATTAAAATAATTGATATTTGCAGCAGCAGTGAGGCTTTTCAAACTGCTTTCATTCAGAAGTTGCTGAGAGAAAAACAGAATAATTTTCCACATATTCAACTGAAGTTTTTTGTAAATATTCACTCAGTTTGAGTCTGACGCTTGTTACATTTCCAGAGAGAAACTATTTTAATAAAATGTGTATTTAAAATGTTAATGTAAGTCCAAACTGTCCTCACAGAACTACCAGAAGAACCTTTTTGACAAGTCTGCTTTTGGTTTGCATGTTGTTTTTTAAACATTATTTGTAGAATATGTTTAAGGTGAAGAATAACTATATTGACTAATTTAACTTTAAAGTTAGAGTGTGTTAGAGTGGCCTGAACTGTGTAGTATGTGGTATTTTCTTGCTCGCTGTTGGTTTGTTTCCAGTGGCATTAGCAGTAAAGCTCGTTTGATTGAAAAACCTCACACAGTGAAAGTCATGTACACATTTTAAATAAAGCAAACACGTCCACAATCTTTGCGCCGATGGTGCTCAGCGCTATGTTATGCTAACCGATCGCTACGTCGGCCAAACTTAAGACATTAAGACCCACGCTGTCGAAAACGTAATGTCCCTTTAAAGCTGAAAGTACCTGAACTTAATGTCAGCAACAGCCGTATAACAGAGAGCTTTTTTAAAGAAGCTCTTGGACTTCACTGCAAAGCTCCAACATGTAGCTTTGATCAGCCGAAGTGTTTGTCTTGTGTGGAAATGCACATGAAGGAAGTTCCTCGAGTGGCTGAGGGCTCGACTGCAGACCGACTGAGGGAACCGGCTGCATTGTCTGTCATTTCCGAGACGCGAATGAAAGCACCGAACATTCAGCGCTTTGTATTTGTGCTCGACATCAAAAGACATCCTGTGCATGTTGCACGTATGCAGATTCTTTTTAATTCACGATACGCCGAGGATGATGCGCTGAATATGTGCTACCACGGTGAAAACTTTCATTTGACGTAATTCCCTCTAAATGAAGATGTTTGGATTTTAATTCTATGAGCTAAAACTTGAGAGGAGACGGAGCCAGGACCTCCTCGAGGGCTCTTGACTTTGTGAAAAACCTCCTTTTCAGCCAGTAGCTCCTGAGTGCTCTCAGATGTAGCCAAGGTAATTAGCGCTCAGGCGAGTGGCACATGCTCTCACATACCTGGAGGGCCGTAAAGATGTTTACCAAACCTACTGCGGATAGCTAACAAAGGCTTTTAAAGGCAGGCAGGAGGAAAACCTTTTTCTTGGTTGGCTGGAATAATGAAAGCTGTTCATTGAGGTTTTTGTTATAAGCGCAGATGGAATGCACTAAAAATGAGCTGCAACTGTGTGGGCCATTTCTGTAAATGTGAGAACTTGTTGCTGCAGGGGATTTTAACGGGCTAGTTTCTGTAAATGGGAAAGTTTGGAGCGTCAGTTACTTGGTGATCGCCTTGTTTCATCAACAGAAACTAAACAGGATATGGAAAGATGGAGCTTGTTCTCCGAAAATTGGTCATTATTATGATTCTTTTGTCGCCGAGCCAGGCAGCTGTTGGTGCTTTAGCCACGAGGCGCAAGTTGGCAGCCGGCGGACTAACAGGCGTCTGCAACGAAGATCTGCTCTGACATTAAAACACGTAGACCTGAATGTGTCCTCGCTGGCCGCGTTCGAAAACAGGCACACAAACCTTTTACTCATCGGGGGGGGAACAAAATCTCAAGTTATGCCAATTAAAATGAATGCAGCTTTGGAAAGTTGTTGTTGCAGAGGGCCCGCGGGGCACAAGATCTGCCTGGCCTCCACCCAGCTGGGAGCGAGGAGCCAAATCGCAGCGTTTACCGTAGATCCTGGGCTGACACGTTGGCCAACACGAGGTGTCATAACAGCCAAGAGTAAAGGTGTTGATGAACTGCTGTGGGTGCTGCGATAGCTTAGTGAGGCCAACATGGAAGGAGTGAACTCTCAGCGCGCTCTCTCTTATTTTAGTCGGCCGGCAGTCTTGCTGTTTTTAGGCATGTTTCTGGTCGGTGGAGGTCGAGCATCCAACATGGCCTCCGGTTTCACTGCGGTAAACGGCAGGTTGAAAATAGAATCTGTCCTCCCGGACTCGTCTATCACTGAGTCAAATCTCAGCTCGGGATGTGGCGCCTTCTCTCGCCCCGTCTAACTTATTAGCTTTGGCCCATTTAGGTAATGAACCTCTGCGTGTGCCGGACTGAGGAGTTAAAATGTAGAGCAGCCAAACAAGACAGTCGCTGACACGAATAGAGCAAGAGATCAACATGAAAGATAAGAACAGAAAAAGTTTGTCTTATTCATGGGCTCGTTAGTGATTCATGTTAATGGAGAAGGAGGCTCAGAGAGAGCGGGTTTCTGTTTTCTTGTGGACGGATAAAACAAGGGATTGATTGTGATTCGGTTCTGCCTGAAGGGTTTTTGTGCTCGCTGTATGAAATCCGAGCACGCATCTTGCCAGCCTCTCTGCTGTGACCGTGTTGGCTGTGGAAATGATATTATTTCATCTGACATGGACTCCTTTTGTTCTCTCACACTCTGCCTCTCTTCTCATTCACAGGGGCCCGAGGGGCCAGAAGGGCCGAAGGTAAGCCCCGAAAATCACTTTCTCCTTCCACTGACTATCTAATTTTTCTGTTTGATGAAATAAAATGAGACTCTGTGAGTCACTTATCTCCTTAATGACATCAGAAACACACCGGCGAGGCGCTTTCTCTGCCCCGCTCTGCTATAATGCTGCTGTTGAATACGTTTACCTGGAGATTAGCGATACAGGGCCACAGTCGGGGCAAGCAAATAGACAAGAGGAGGGCAACATGAGGAGGGAAAGAGAAAAAAAAAAGGGTGACAGAGGAGGAGAGAGAGAACAGAGAACCTGGAGCTGAGTGCTGCGATACAGGCTGCCGGTCCCTGGCGGCGCTGATGTGGAGAACAGATGTAAGCCATATCCAGCCATCAGGTAGCTGCCAGTGTTTGTTCAGTGTAACCCAATCAGACACTTCCTGTCTGCGCTGTCATCTGTCGGCAAGGCCTCCCGTCGGCGTAGGATGGGGGGGGAGGTGTGTGTGTGTGTGTGTGTGTGTGTGTGTGTGTGTGTGTGTGTGTGTGTGTGAGGGGTCACCGATGACACACCGCCGTGTTAATGACTCCTAAGCCGGGCCCCGAGGCTCCTCAATTAGATCTGCTGCTGGTGTCTTTAGCAGAGTTGTCCAGGTTTCATCACCTTGCTGGTTGATAAAAAGTGGAGTGTGAATCGTATATTCGAGCTGAAGTAGTAATAATACATTTTATTAACTCTCCCGCTCTGATGTGATTCACTTTCAGTCCTCCGTCATCCCGAGATCTGTTCTGGATGTATTAGAAATGACCCCACACGATCACAAACACCCACGTTTGTCATTGTTTTTCATTTTCTCCCAGTCCATGCGTCACTGTTTCACCAACCTCTGATACATTTACAAGTGTGACCATGGCAACAGTCAGTCACTTTTATTACAAAGGAGCACAAATAGCCAACATAAGCAAACCGCTGCGCCGGAGAGTGGGAGTTCATTAAAACACGCCCGGTGCAGCCTCGGAGTCTAAATCATCGACATGCGAACATCCTGTAATCTTTTTGTTTTTTACACTCTCTCCTCTCTGTGTGTGAAGCTCCACAGATCATGTTCTCGTCTCCCAGTCTTCGTCCATAACTTTTTTTTTTGCTGATCTTAAAATATGTCATGCAATATTTATTCTGGCCTGGTTTCCGTGAGATCAGAACACACGGGGGTGAGCAGAACGCGCAGAAGTGTGGATGGGAACAATAAGAAGAACTTCTGCAGGCTCGGCATTGGATCCCACGGAAGTTTTGTTTGTGACTAAATTAGTAGAACTTTTCCAGAACTATAACTCTGTGTGGTGCGTTCACTGTCTGTGCACTGAATGAATAACAAAGCAAAAAGTCCATTAACTCCACATCAATAGTTAGAAGGAGGAATCGAGTTCTAACTTTCCAGCTTTCGAGAGATATTAGAAAAATGAGGTGTTCAATTAAAGCTTCATTCTCACCAGTATTCAGTATATGTTGTATAGAGGATAATGTAAAATACATGAATTTCAGTGTACTGACACTTAAAGGCCTCTGTGTTTATTTCTCAGGGTTCACTCGGGCCTCCAGGCGTCCCGGGTGTTGATGGACTGAAGGTAAGATTACTCATGTAAAGAGATTCACAGATAACACGTCTGATTGATGAGTGATGAGTGATGAGTGTGATACACATGGAGCTGTCTGAGTGATACGATGCTGAACATTTTAAAAGCTGAGTTTCCTTAAAAAAAAAGTAAAATAGACTGTTCAATTTAAGTTGTACATGCTCAAAAGTTTCTTTTGAAGGTAAAGTCGATCGCTTAATTGTTTTAGTTAAAATGAGCCGCCTTCTAAACGTATCCTCAACACGGACGCTAAGCTCCGCCCACACCTGACAGTCTTTTATCTTCTAAAGTCTCCCAATAATATACTTACAGTTTTCATATTAGAAATGTTCAGACGATTTCTAAACCACCATCCAGTTTGAGATAAATCCCCCGGGCTGCGTCTTCAGTTTCTAACCGCAGAGTGCCGTTCTATCGAGCTGCCTGTGAATCTGCTCGCACTCTCGGCTCATTTCTGCGTTTCATTCTCAAAAGCGGATAAAGAAAGATACAGTGCAGGTGCTGCACAATGGGGGGAAATGGAGGCGTATTTATTCCAGTGAGGAGGATGAATAGGGAGATGACTCGAGAGGCGCCATCTTTCAAATCTCAAGAATGCATTTTGCAGAGATATAAGCGGAGAGGCACGCACGGCTGTAATAGGAACCAGAGTGAAGAAGCTTCATCTCGGAGTGAAAGCCACACTCGCTCCGGAGACAGCGAAGGCTGAAGGCCTAATTCCATACTTGTGTAAGGAGCGGCGTTTGCCAGCACCCATGAAATAGAACTCCAATGCTGCGCAATGCAGTTATAAAACAGAATCCGTTACGGTATGTAACCTTCGCTCATGCAGAAAGTTTGAGTTTGGAGCGGTGAAGCTGCTCGGCCGGCGGCGGCAGGTTGACTGGCAGACGACGTATTGATCGGAGTCAGATCTTCACTCACAGAGGACGAGCGCTGATGGAAAGTTGATCAGCTCCAGATTAGGAGTTGTTAATTACACTTCATCATCATTATGACAATGAGTCCCATGTGCGGGCTGATAGATGAGACGAGGCTCCAGCTGCAGGGAAACTCCCTGTACGCACTGATTACCCCAACGTGATTAAAGGGGCGCTACGTAGGTTTAGAGAAGAAAACTCAAACTCACAATTGCAATATTAATGAGGTAATAAAACAAATGCAAAAAAATTAAAATAATGATAAACAAGCTGTCTGCCAAATATAAACAGAGCAAAACAGTGAAGTCTTGTCGTCCTTTAAGGTCCGTTTATTCGTTTAGTTTTAGCAGAATCTTTCTATTCTGGTTAGAATGTCTTCCCCAAAACTACGTACTGCTCCTTTAATAAAAACAAAGCATTGTGGGTAAAAAAACACACAATTAGAAACCAAGAATGAAGTTAAAGTTCGACTGAGTTTTACGTCATGGCCGTAACATTTTCGTGTATTTGATTTTGCGTCCTGCTGCATTAACGAGCATCATCCAGTGAGCGCCGGCGCTGATCCTCTTCGTTAAAAGGCTGATGATGTGGTCGGCCTGCAGAGATCAGGAGCGTAAGTGTTTCTGGCGTCAGATGAACTGAAGCTGGTCGAGCAGCACTTCAGCCTCACACTAACGGCGGGCTGGCGTTCGTCAGCCGGACTCGGCTTTCTTCTCCTGCTCGTGCCCAGAACCGCACCAGAGATAATTAAGCTTTTAATCAGCCCGTTTATCCTCTCCGCTTTCAGATTTAGTCTGCGGTTTCATTATTTGATTTCTTGAAACGTTTTCTTTGGAATCTACTCGGTTGTAGCTCGAAACATGTGGAGAATCAGTTCCTTCTGTTCTAATCTGCTGCTCCAACATGAATATAACACCTGTGCACCGGCGACACGCCCTCCACCTCCGCTCAGGTCAGAGGTCATCTCAGTCTGACCTGCCGTCAGAGTTCACATGGTGACTGCAGCCACTGTGTGTGTGTTGTGCTGTCCATAGGGGGATGTTGGCATCCCAGGATTGGACGGTATCCCTGGATTCAAGGTCTGGTGTGCACATATTCTGTGTGCTCTTATTCCTATAACTCCATCCAGATCATATATATAAGCCATTTATAATTTTTCATCCTTTTTCTCTCCTTTTTTTTTCACTTCCGGACACTTTTTTGTACACCATATTGTATTTCACTCTCCTTTAGGAAACATACATGCATCCTTTCATTCGTCTTCGTTGACTGTGATGTTCTCATATTTGCCAGATATCCAGATAAAAGTGTCCTACAAATAGGCTTGAATTGAAAATTTGAATGAAATGTGAAGCGAAGCCACATCATTATTTGGATTCTGGTCTGTTAATATGGACGGCTTTCAGTGATGACTGTGCAAGTTTTAAGAAGTTGATACTCGCCGGGTCTGTCTGGGGAAAAAGCAGCCATAACACAGGAGACTTTCCATAATCTGACATGAATTTAACCCCTGATACGATCTGACCTCGGTGGCTGCAGTAATTCCCCAGCTGGACCCGACTCCCCCTGAGCTTTTCTGTCGTTAACACTCTGCTTTCTTTCCCAACAGGGTGAAATGGGAGAGCGAGGTGAAAAGGTAAAGCTCTAATTCAGATCTCCCAACATTATTGTGACAGCGTCAGTCTTGATATCCCGCCATGTGTCTGCTTTTATTTCACACAGCTCGCAGCTTTTTACTTTCCAAAGGTGACTCCCCTGTGAGATTATGGCCATCAGTGAGTCAGTGATTCAGTGAGTCACAGAAAAATGAACCCAATTTCTCCAACAAGGCCAAAAAACCCGAGCCCACACAATAGCCTCAGTGAGGAAAAGCAGCCGTATTCTCTCCATTCCCTAATTCTGCCCGGTGCCTTTATTCACGGTTGTTGGACGGCGGCGGGTGGGAGGTGTGAACGCCGGCGGAGTGGAGAGCGAGACGGGCCGGGGAGGGAGGAGGTGACTCAGTGTTCTTCATCGACCACAGAACCGGCCTTCAGGCGGTGCTGCTGCTCAGTGCTGCTCCGAGTTTTCTCTTCAAATCAAAGACTTTTCTTCCCAAACACACCTGATTTACCGCGTACGGGCGTAAAGCCAATCTCCTAGCAACCGGCACTCACAGCCTCGTGAGAGTGCTGTGGAGAATTAGCAGGATGCAAATGATGGCTCGACAGAAAACTGCATCGAGAGGAGAGAGCGCTTTGGCTCGAGCTCAGGAAAGTTAGAACTGAACGGACCGGCAGTTTGTTTCTGTGAGAGGCTGTTTGGTTCTTCTGGCTCCGCTTTGGTCCCGCAGACGATCCAAACAGTTTGGCTCTCAGCCCCTGAACCCTTTCAGAAGTACTGTACTGAACTGTGACTTTCAGGGACTTTTCTGTATGCAATTTGTATGTATATGTATTTGATAACTTTAGTTACTCGTTACTTTACATCTGCATGCTCCATCTGAGCCAAAGAAACACATTTTTAATATCAATTATATCTGCAACCTGATAAAAATACAAAGATTCTGATAATCAGAAAAAAGCTGGATCAATAGTATGCAGCTGATACATACATGTAAATATATGTTTAATGTACTTTTGATACTTTAAAGTAATAAAATAGCATAAAATCTACTTAAGAAACTTGATTTTAGATACTTCAAGACTTTCGCTTTTACCAAACTAATATTTAAACACGATATATTTACTTTTACTCAATATGACTTTTTACAGCACTGCCTGTTTCATCAGAAGAGTTTCATAAGACCAAAAAAGGAAAGATCTGTTATTTTATGGTAAACAGAGAGAATTAGAGAAAAATCAGACAACAGTATGTGTTTAATATCTCATGTCCAATCTTTCTAATCACGTCGAGCCGTTCTGATTGATCCTGCAAACTCCAGGTTGGAGAGTCGCAGGTTTAAATTACTCAAAGTTTTTCTTTTCATGAGAGCCAGATCTGTTAATATTAACTGCTGTTTTTGGCTCCTGTAACTAGAAGAGCCAGCAGCCAAACTCAAGGAAGTTTTTTGTTCGAGTCCTGGCCGAACGCTCGTAGCCATTCTGTCTTCTAACTGATGAGCGACAGTGTATCTAAACAGATGGATGCGTGATGTCAAACATCGTGTCCAGTACTGTAAGTTCTTTTTTAATATTCTCCGCAAGGACACAAGCTTTTTATTTAGAATCCTTGAAAACTGCGGTTCATTGTGTGACTCACAAGCTATTAGGCTATCATTCACTTAATATAAAATCATGTGGATTTATCTGAAGTGAAATGATGATGAGCTCTGCGCCAAAGACAGCAGTCGAACTCACTCCAACGCCAGTCGCCAAATACGTTCACATAAATTGTTGTTTTTGGCTTTGGGCGCCGACTGGAGAGCCAGCCGGCAGAATCGAGACAACAACGCTGACCTCTGGCAGAAAGAAAGTGATTGTTTGAGACGCCTGTTACAGTAGGCTCGTTTTATTGAAGCTCTGACATCACGAGGACACTCCGCAGGGACACAACCCCCGACGCAGGTAGTCGGGATATATTAATAGAATCTATTGTCTGCTGGGAGGGCACTGAATCATGTTTTACCTACAATAGGGGCATCAGGGAGGGCATTTCTTTATTTTGCTCCAACTAGCCGGCTAGCAAGGCTAAAAACACAGCTCACACTCGACCTGTTTCATACAGTCTGGGTGGAAAAGTTGTGTATCTACCTCAGCAGCGGCCCATCACGTCATCCGTAGTCGCTCACATTTGAACCATGTGTGATGACTCAGTGAATCTAACATGTACAGTAATGGGACGGTGCTCTGGGCGTTATGGTGTTTTACAAGGCAGGCGATCACAGAAATTGTGTGTCATGATTCGCAGCATTAACACATTCTTACGCTCAGCAGGTTGAATGTGATTTCCTCTGTGTGGTTTCTTCGCAGGGCGACATGGGCGACGAAGGGCCGAAAGGTGATTTGGGAGAGAAGGTACGTAAATTCTACTCCACCTTTCAGCCTTTTTGGAGCGTGCGGGGAGAAACCGCGGGGTCGTGCTGTGGCCGTAAAACATGAGAAAAGAAAAGTTAATGTCGGCCATCTGAGCGGAGATCTGTGGAGAGCAGCAGGCGCGGCGGAGGTCAAGTGCCATCAGCTGCAGTGGAGGCTGCACGGCAGCAATCAGCCCGGCACTCGATGCCTCCGCCGTGCTTAATGTGGACTTAATTGCTATGCTATGCTGACGCTACGTTTTCTGGTTGGGTGGCTCCTGCATTAATTTGGGACCATTTATCATGAAGACAGCTTGTCAAGTTGGGATCCATTTCCAACAAAAGGCAGAGAGGGAAATCATGTTTCTGTCCAAAAGGCTTTTGTTGTTCTGGAAATGTCTTTTCTTTGCTTTGTGTTTTTAAGCAGTCTGACATCATGTCCAGAGGCAGATTGTGCATCATGTCCAGGACTTCATGCCGCCTTTGCTGTTATTATTTTGTGAAAGCAGCATTTATAAAAACCAGTTCACAGCCTTATTTGTGCTGGGTGACCTCCGTGATAGATTTTGGGCCTCCTTTGCAGATACAAAACAATTAGGGATTGGAATAAAAGCTTCTTTTTTTCCAAAAATGTTGATTCAGCGTCTCATCAGCCCGGACCAAAGTGGCTCACACTTCTGGGAAAAGATAAAGCTTCTTCCCAGAGTTGCCAAACAAATGTTAAGATGTTTGCTTAGAAGAGACAGCAGGCACAAAACACACTGGAGACGCTGGAATTACTGAGTTAGGTATAAAAACAAAACATAACTGATGGACCGGCATCGAAGTGGGAGCAGTGTACTCAAAATGTCACTGCCAATTTATTGCTGTTCAGCAGAGAACAACTTTGATAACTTCTCACTTTATGGGTCCTCTGGTTTTTTTAAAAGACTGCCGAGCGCGGCTGCCAAGAAAGACACCGTTTGAGGGAAACAGATGCAGGATATCATCTGTGGAAAATGAGTGAACAAAAAAAGAAAGTGGAGGGCGATAAAAGTTTGCAGCTCGAGCAGCGCTTTGATCTGGCCTACCTTAAATGCAGTAAAAGCGCGGGGAAAATGGATTCTGGCTGCAGGAGGGAAAAAAGAAAAAGAGGAATTGAGCACCGAGGGAATTCAGACTCCTGTAGCCAGTCACCTGCCATTCACTCCTCAGGAGCATATGCATGTATTTCTCAATAAAAGGAGACAGAAAGTAATGTAAAGAGTGAGGATTTTTGCATCAGTATGGACAAGATTACCTCATCCTGTCAGGGTGGAAGAGTGTTATAACACATTGCACATGTGGCAGAGATCATAGTTTTTCAATCAAGATATAACTCAATATACAGCCTGATGAGTTAAACATGTGTCAGACACATCAAGGGGCTGATTGATTTTTCAGTGCGGGGCTGAAAGAGAAAAGGTCTCATCGTGCATATATACATTCACACTGAGCCGCCTGTCATCACAGCTCCGCGTCTGATCAATCGCTCTTCCCCGAGATTATTGTTTCACTGGTGGAGGAGGAAACCAGAGAGCGGCGGGGACAGAGCACGGGAGGGGAGAACATCTTTAGCCGTCCACGCCGGAGATGCCAAAGTTAACAATGCACAGCACGCACGGCGGGGGAAAATGTGGTAACGCGGGGTGAGAGGTGAGGCGGCGAAAGCTTCGGTATGGCGAGCAGAGAGACCTCAGGGAGTGCAGAGACGGGAGAGAAACGGTGGCGCGACGCTGCCGTGATACAGAGGGAGATTGTTGTGATGGCGGGCGGACCTGCGGAGTGTGAAAGAGACTCAATGACAGGACGTGCTCGCTCGCTTTTAGATTCAAATTGAAATCCGTCCACATCCTAAAAGACACAATCTGCTGCTCTCTGGATCACTGTGCATTAATTGGATGTTCTGAGGATTTGGGTTCTGTGGTAGAGGAAGTACTGAGACCCGTTACTAATGCAGTACCACAGAATGTACTGACAAGTCCTGATCTTAAGATCTCATCAGCAAAATGTAGTCGCGTAATCTCAATCTCATTTATTGAGCCTTTCTTTTTTTTTTATTTTAACAGTCAGTCCCTTGAGACTGGTTATCACAGCTCACCAGTTACAGTTAGATTAGGAATAAAACACGACAGGAAGGGAAAACAGGCATCAACGGTTTCTAGAATAGAAGCGAACACCACAGCTTACAGTCACACTAACACTCTGCAACTTAAAGCTCGGAGCACCAGGTTAGTGATGGTGTTTACACCGTTGCTAGCTGGTTAGCATGCTAACTTCAGCAGATACGGATCCAACACAGTACAAAGACGTCATAATGTCAAAACCGTCATATCCTCACATTCTCTTTATCATTTTAGTTCTTTAATTCTGACATGTTGCTCAACAGTTCCTCAGCTGGGACTAGTTAACTTCCTGGAGTCTCCACCAGTTGCCCAGCGAAGGAGCTGTCCAACTATTGATTTCAGTTCATATTGATCATTATGTTGAGAGCTGGCCATGATGTTGCATTAAATGATAAACTGCATGTAGTGAAGAAGCACTCAGCAACACGTATAATAACTCTGAACAGCGTCCGCAGAGTGAATGTGCTCGTCTTTGTGCAGCAGTGTACATTTACGCAACACATTACCTGCTGTGCTGCTTTCACAAGCCATCATCAACCGGAGAGGGAAATGTTTCCAGCAGCCTCTGCATGTCCATCACTGGCCTCATTTAAAACAAATCATTACCACAGTTAAAAGCTTTAGTTCTAAACCATTTACCTCAGACGCATTCTGCCTGAGTATTTAACTAGCTGTGAAATTAACTGTGACTCTTCTCGGTGAGAACGCCGGGGCTCAGAGATAGGAAAATGGGTTGAAAAGTAAACTCTCTGCTTGGTTTTCGGGGGAACTTCCAGGCTGTGAGCGCTCGCTTGGCCCCGGCCCGCGTGGCACAGTGGTGGGTATCATTTTTGAATCCCAAGATCCGGTCCAGGCTCTTGTGAACTGGCTGCGTTTCAAGCGCTGGCAGGGCCGGTCTGCCCTGGGAGCCAATCATGATCTGTGCTGCCTCGCATATATTCTAACTCAGTGACTGAGGTCGATATTCAGCTGAGGCCGCTGAATTTGGTCATCTGCGCTAATGACCGTAATATGAAGTAGGAGTCATGTTTTGAGGGCTGCGCTGACATTTAATGGTCGCATTTGTCACAGCTCTGTCTCGGCCTCATCGCTCGCTGATTAACGCTCTGCATCTCATTCGCTCTCGCTTGGCAAACGGCGGGAAAACAGCCTGATTGACTAAGTATACGTTATGAGACCTTCATGTGATTATCTTTAAATGGCATTATGCAGTGACAGCTTCTTGGTGCCTGTGATGAAGTGGAGCTGTGGTGACAGCTCTCCGTCCCGCTCCGCTCTGCGGTTAAATCACAGGCTGTAGACTCACCATGGTAATTGGCCCAATTGGGACGTTTCAGCACTCCGGTGCCACACCTCAGATCACCTCCCAGCTCCACCGCTTTTTCCATCTCATAGTGCTTCATTTGGAGGATTTAACTCGTGAAAACTCTCACTCGGTTCCCGGGTTTGGCGTCAGTAGCGCTCGATGCGTCGTCAGCGGGGTTCATCGGTTCAACAGCGGGGGAGTGAAGTGTTAATTACTTTGTGTAGCATCATCTGATGCTTGTTTCTCACATGGGTCATGGAGGCTTTATGATTAAAAGATTAAAAGAAAGTCGTTTTCGCAATATTAGCTCCTGATCGCCTCGTCCCGCTGAGATTAATACTGTGAAAAACAGGTAATTATACTGATATATATAGTCCATAGCTTGATTATGAGCTTTACGGGGTGAGATCGTCTGTAGTTTCTTTTTATGTAAGATGTCACAATGAAGTGCAGATGCGAGGCGTTCTCACGTACCCGTCCCTGCCAGAGAGCAGCAGGTGTAAACCAGCTCCCACTTTGATGTTTGTGTTGCTGGAACAATTATTCACTCAGGACACAAAGCAGTCAGAATAATGGGCGTCTGCAGAAAGCTGACTCTTTTATTGTCTTTTTTAGGTCAACCACAACATGATATCCATGTTGTTTCTTAAGTATTTGACCAAAAACATTTTCACTTCATCCTATAAAATCCTGCGCAGGCCTTTCGTTTGTCTTCTATAACGCACTCTGAGGAGCCTGTTTAACGTACCGTCTGTCCCCTTAGTAAAATATATATACGTACGCATATAAAAATTGGAACGATACGCTTCAAGATGGGGATAGAGGCACCCTTCGGTATGCAACAAAGCCCGGCTGTAAACAGTAACACATTTTATTGTCTGCAAAAAAAAAATTGCCGCAATTAAACATGCCTTGTGTGCTATGCATCTTAATGACTCCCATAAAAGGCTGAGGGCGAGAGGCATTCCTGCAGCAACTTCTAAACGCAAGGCGTATGTGTGGAGAAACCACAGCGTCCACACCAGAGCTAAAGACCCGGCCTCCTTCTCCCCGATCCCTTTTCCCACCAACCGCCCATAATTACGCTTATTGGCCTCTTGTTTTATGTATGTTTTTACTGTACACTGCAGAAGTAAAGTAGGAAAGGGCCTGTGTTCTGGAAAAATGTGATATAAGTAGCTCTGTCTGCTTCTCGTTCGATGCCCTGTCCGGAGAGATGTAGTGATAAAGGGTTTAAGTGGTTTGCCGTTAGTACAGTTTATCTATCAGCCCCCTGTGTTGCATATTGTGTTAGAATTCATGTCATCACCGGTATGCAGCTGCAGCCTGACAGAGGAAAAATAATGAACTGACTCGCAGCACAGTGGTGACTCAGACTTCACTGAGGAGGCACATTCAGTCTGAACGCTGCTAACAGACGGACAATCCTCTTTCTAATTGGATTTTTACCCAAACAGCAGCTGCTAAATAATGTCCTGCATTGTTTAGAATAAAATAAGTTTTGTCTGTATTTTTGCAGATGTAACTGCACATTGTTTCAGACAGAAAGCCTCACTGAGTCTGTAACTCTCGCTCAGTTTTCCCTTTTGTTCCTTCCTGATGGTTTTTTTGTTTTTCTCTTCTCTCAGGGAGATGCCGGCTCCTCTGCTGCAGGCATCAAGGTGAGAGCTAAGCTAACGCTAGTGGTGCGTGTCCACAGGTGCTGTCATAGCTCTGCAGAACAGGCCACACCCACTGACAACCACACAAACACTCACTGGCTGCACCCGATTGGACGAGCACCACCTGTGGGCCGGGATTACAAACCAGACCAACATGGTGGCTCGTTTACAAAAATGTCTCATCCTGTGGACATGAACTGTGTGTCAGCTGTTGATGATGTCAATAACATTTACAGTGTGACACCTGTTAGATTAAGCTAACGTTGAGTAACCCCACCAATTTTATACATTAGAGTGTATCTAAAGATGCATTGTGGGTAATGTAGGCACTAGCATTACACTATAACACTGTAGAAACAGCGAAATCCCCGTTTCACTCAACATATGCTTTCTCCTTTTCCAAAACTGGTGCCTACATCACCCACAATGCAACGTAACCACTGAGTGACATCACTGGAGCCACAAAAGGCTTTATGCTGCTTCAGCAATACTCACCGTACGACACTTTAATGTGTCAGACTGGAGCGGTTACTCTTTAATGCACAAACACAGTAATATATTGATGAATAGCTGGTGCAGCTTGTTTCAGATGTGGAGCAGTTGAAAAGAAAACTCTTTGCATGTATTACAGGGCGAACCTGGAGAGCCTGGACGCAGCGGACACAAGGTAACACCTGTTCACACAGTCGACACGCAGCAGACAGAAGTAGCTGTAGCAGTGATGCTAGTGCAGTTTATGATATAATAAAACCATATTTTATTATCTTATATAGATGTTTGTAAATATTTATAATGGTTTCTGTATTAATAAGTTATGAAGCAAATAAATATTCACCAGCTGGCTGAAGATGCAGACTGAACGCACACATCTAAACTAAGTTTAATTCGACGGTGAAACTCTCGTCTGTTGTGTAAAATCAGATTGTTTGGATCAGAGCACCTCACTCAGCTGAACCTCACAGTTTAGGACGGTTGGACATGTTGGGTTGGGCTCACTGAGCAGAACCCGGCCTGGACTTCAGCCCATCATAGAGCTCCAACTCATTTTACATTTACTTTGGCCTGACACTAGTTTTGAGCCGCTGTAAGGTCGCAGATATCACACTAACACACTGGATTCACCAAGTCTGTTGGGTGTTCCGGCTCCATTTTATTGTGACCTGTAAATGTCAGTTCAGAGCGTAAAAACCCATCAGGACGCCCCATTAGTTTGCTCTGCATCAGTCCAGCTACACAAGTGTTTTACTGTGTTTGTTGGTATGACCTCTCTCTCCAAGCCTTGTTTCTATTCCAGCGTTTAACACGCCGTCTCGGCCAGCGAAGGAAATCGGAAGAATATTGTTAAAGACACAGTTGCTGATGAGACGCTACTTAAACAAGCATGCAGCAGAAGAGGAGCTATTTGCTGCAAAATAAAAGCCATTACTTGTCCCCTGACCAGACTGCTGCCAAGATTACACCAGCGCTCCATCTAATTACACTTTTTAATCCCAAGTGCTGCACCCCATTAATTTCCCCTCTCCTCTCCTCTGTTTGGACAGACTGGTTCCAGGCAGGCAGAAGAGCTTTTAGCAAATGTCTTATTTCTGCTGTGCTGCAAAGAAAAAACGTAGCTCATGGCCTCACTAATGTTTTTAACTGCTTTATCTTATCTCTCATTTTACAGCCACTCTGCTTGTGCTGACACACTAAACCATCTAAATAGGCGCTCGCGAGATTGAGTTGTCGCTCCCCCCGTTAAATATTACCGTTGGACGGCAGTCGGTTGTTGGTGGAGGAGTCGTCCACGAGAAAGACTTTTATTCATTAGTTTTACAATGCTTTCATTAGCCACAATGGAAATTTACAGCCCTCTCTCTGATCCCCAGAGTGCCATTCCAGTTGATCATTCTCGTGCGGTGCTAATCATTTCTTTTCATATGCCATAAATACAATGGTCTTAATAGAGCGTTAAATTATCCAGAGTCAGAGATTTTGTTTTGAAAGTCTCGCAGAGGCGTCACGAGGGACTCGACCTCTGATTTTTCCACCGTTGAATCAAAACGACTGCGCGTTACTCAAACTTGTATGTAATGGGAGTCTGCAGCTCTCAACTTGACAATGACCCGACCTTGGTAAACGGAGAAAGAAGCCAACTCGGGGCTTCCAGCGCTGCCAAGCTCTAACGACCTTGAAGCCACGGCAGCGCTCTCAAAACGGCTTTTGCAACTTTAATCCAAAGTATCTGACAGTTGTTTCTCCCAGAAACCAGAACTTTTCACACCTGCCCAAACCAATAAAATCATAAAGAATATAAGACTCCGCTGCACTCTGTGAAGGGTTGAGTGTTATAACAAGCACTAATCACGCCGTCAAGCCATGGCTGCATGTGTTGGTTTGAAAGTGCATGTGCAGCGCCTCCTGCTAGTGCTTACTGCGAGCAACATACGGACCGAAGGACAGCAGCTCAGATAACCAGGGAAAACACACATAGGAAAGAAAGTGTGAGGCTGATAGAACCCCGAAGAGCCTACAAGTGAGGCTCGACTCAGCTTAGCTTGGCTCGGCTGTAACATGTCGCACTCTTCCTGTGTAGGGAGAGCCAGGACTTCCAGGGCTGCCTGGACTCCCAGGGATAAAGGTAAATGCTTCGCTGTTTTTGTCACCAGTCATTCCCCCGGTGTTGTCCCTGTCCATCCCCTCCAGCCATCTGTAGCAGCGTAACAAGCTCGGCCGCCTCGTGACACGTTGAGGTCTCACGATCTCGCTTTTCCTCGCTTCATCTGCTGGAGCGGCAGCAGCACCTGCTCACTCTCAGGAGCTCAGGCAAACTGACGAGATCAAATAAGTCAACGCTTTTTGATTTTTAACCTGCCAGAACTCGTCAGGGAAACTGTCTCATTATGGTTTGTGAATAGCGTAGAGGTCTCTGTTTTAATGATTTGGGAGAGAGCGTCCCTGGCAACAACTCGAGGCTGCGTCCTGGAAGTGACGTCAAGAGACTCGAGGCAGAATGTGTCAAAACTGCAGCTTGTTAATGATCGGAGGTTTGATTTGTGCTTTTATTTTAGCTAAAGGTGCACTGTGTAGTTTTGGAGAATAACTTCAAATCAGAAGAGAAAGATCTTCATTGACGGATTAACTGACTGAATAAACAAGCTGACCTTAAAGAACAACACATTCAAAGTGTTCTGAGGAGTTTGTTTTCCTCTGAGAACAGCTTGTTTATCCAGTTATGACATTTTATTTGTTTTATGACCTTATTGATATTTTAAAATTGTGAGTTTGAACTTCTTCTCCAAAACCTCGTAGTGCCGCTTTAAGGTGCTTTATTTTTTACTGAATCATAAAACACGGGCAGCAGATGGTGAACTCGGCGCACACAAAGGCAGATTATAATTCACTGCCATCTTTATGCCTCGAGAATAACAACCGCCTCGATGTATCTCAGGATCATTAGCTTGAAATATAACATGTGAATGCGAGGAATGCTCACAGGGGCATGACGAGATGATGCCTGTTCTGCTTTGGTTTGGTTTGTCTCCTCTCGTGTGCTTGTAATGGGCTGGCCTTGTAAAAACCTCTTTCATTTTACATTTTATATACTCCTGTTTTTACTTAAGAGGCCTGAATGCTTGATGGATTCTAACAATATTTTGCTAACGTGGCACCGGCAGGTTCTGAGCTCGGCTTGCACTTTGTTCCGCTCTGCATTCTTGGCTGTTTTATCCAATCAAAGTCTGAACGCTTGAGAAGGCGAGTGTCCATTACCTCTCCGAAAGGCTTCCAGCGCGTTGAAACTTACCATAGGTTGGAACTCGGGGTGCAGATGGTGAAGAAATACACTCCAATGAAGTTTCTTTTCGCAATCAAATGTAATAAATCAAATTGAATATCGCACCTCATACTGGAAGCTTGCTCCTCGTGAGTGAAAGTGCAAATGCAAAAAGAAGTTCAAGCCTCTTCAGAAGTGGCAGAGAAGCTGGTTTTTGCACACACTTAAGCAGAAAGCCTCGGCGTGCTCGGATGAGCCCCTAACAAGGTCAGTCGTTACGTCTATTAAGGCTCATAAGAGGGAGTCATTAATGGACGTGAAACCAGGGGATGAATTAACAAGCCGCTGATGATTTATGTTCGTGTGTGTGTGTGTGTGTGATTTATGCATGTCCCTGAGTGTGTGTGTGTGTGTGCGTGCATGCCTGTCGTTTTGAATATGTCCAGCCATGCATCTTGTGTGTGTGTTTATCGCTCATTAGCAGCGGGTGGACGCGGCGCTACGTCCTGTGTGGAAAATTGAGTGATGTTTGCTGATTCTTTCTTTCTGTTATTTTTTGTGTGTAGGGTGAGCCTGGATTCCTCGGTCCCCAGGGAGAGCCGGGGCTTCCAGGACTCCCAGGAACTAAGGTGAGGAGACTTCAGCCCTTCCACAGCTTGTGTCTTGTTTGAAAACAATGTGTGGAAGTTTTTCATGTCCATGACGAAGAGTTGCAGCAGATTTTCATCACATCCGCAGTGTTCATCGTCACTGATGCTTCCTCTGGGTTCATGGTGCTGTTATCCATTAGTATGACTTACAGCAGCACTGATTCCTCTTAGTGTTGGAGAGATATTACCAATATTAATGCAAACTCAGAAATATTTATCTTGTCCATGAATGAATGAATGAAGAAGCTGTTCTCAGAGGAAAATACTGGTTGAAGCAAGAAAGGTGTCAGGGTCCGCCAAATTTAAACAGTCATGAAAACAAAGAAAACAGTCGGTGAAGATTATTCTCTTTACATCCCAAAACTCTATTAAGCTTCTGTTTCTTTAAAATGTCACCTGGAGACGTTCAGAAGGAGCTTCTCCTCGTCATCGACGAGCCAGCAGTGATATCTCAGACCCGCTAGCTTAGCGCTTGCATTTTGCATCAATAGCCAAGATACATATGTGTGTAAGTCAGCTGAAAGAAGGAGCTGCAGCACTTATTTCATCTGATGCTTTTTCCTTGTGTCTGCCTTCAGGGTCTGACAGGTTTATTTTCGAGTCCGTGCCATTAAGTTATCATTAGTGAGCGATTATTTGGAGAGAAAACCTGAAACCTAAACGACTCAATGCCGCTGAATAATGCTGGTGTCCCACTTGGCTTGAAGTCTCAGCAGTGAGCAGCAGAGAGTCTGGGCTCTGGGTTATACCACATCGCCCTCTACTGGCCGCCTGCAGTCGCTCCACGACGCCAATCAATGCACATTCACGCATCACGACTGAGAACTTTACTGAGGCTTTAGGTCACAGACGTCTGCTGCAGGTGAAGGTTTTCGGCTTTTCTTCAGAGCTGCATTTCAACCTTGTTGAGGGTCACAATCTACCAGGAAGCAGACCGTGCTGAGTCAGCATAGATATCTACGATTCACTATGTAAATCTGTGGAGTAAGCAGAACACATCAGATGGGAAGCGGATGTCCTCCATGTCAACACTGCTTTAAGTCCGAGGGAAGTGAAGATTATACCTGATGTTTGCAAAGATGCATTGCAACTTTTTCACTCACAGCAGCAGAAGATGGAGAAACTTCGTTCTCTCGTTCTCACACACATTTATTTTGCAGGAGAACAGCAATAACTCATCTTTCTTCTGTCTGTTCAGGGTGAGAGAGGCGACCACGGCCCCCCAGGAAAGGGTGAAAGAGGAGAACTCGGACCCATTGGCCCAAAGGTCAGTTATCTAAAGGTGCAATAAGGAAGAACTGACCACCTGTTGAGTTTGAACACAGGAGGTAAAATATCAGCAGAGTAACCTCGACACGACGCTAACTGGAGCTGCCGTTGTCTCAGCTGTTGCAAACATGCTCTTAAAGGTTTTTTACATAATGTTGTATGTTTTTTCATACGTAATGCACCTTTAAGAGCATGTCTGCACACTCAAATGATATGAATTAAACAAGCCGGATCATTCAGCAGGATGTCACTGCTTGTTCACTGAAGTCTGCTGCTGCCATCTAGAGTCTCGCTCACTGAAGCACATGCTGTGAAGAGCTGAGAGGAGAGAGCGTCCTCATTCAATGCATCAAATATTCAGTGATGTTAACAAAGAGCCGGCTGCAGCGCCGCAGCGTCCCAGGAGAGGATGTAAAGTAAACTGGATTTAAATGAGTTGAGCGCTGTTTACGTCTGGCAGGTCGCTGCCGCTCCAGTCTAAACTCAGACGAGCCGCAGATCTGCTGCACGTCCGGTTCCAAACCCCCCAAAGTGAACTCTGCTTTATCAACGCCACAGTTCAAATAAACACTTCCTGCGCTGCTCGGCAGTTATGTCACATTAAAAGCTGCTTGTTTTAGTGCAGCTGACTGTGTCGCTCCCTCCGGAGCAGCTCGGGATTATTTCCTCTGAGAAATATAAATGCATTGAATTTTTTATGAAGGATCTGCTTGAACCCATTAAGACGGTTTGCTTTATTTTCTTTTTCAATTTGTGTTTACGTCTCAAGTACTAAGCAATTACTTTCATAGTGTCCCTCAAATCCTGACCCTTTGCTTTGTTTGTGTACTGATGGCAGGGCTCACAAGGAGAGGCCGGTGCACCTGGTTCTAAAGGGTCAAAGGTGAGTGTTTTCTTTTGAATCTGGAGAACACGGCGTCTTAATTAGTTTATCCTCAAATGAGATTTTTGCAGGTGATCCAGATCTTGGATTTCCTCCATTTGAGGTTTTCTGTTGTTTTAGTCACGTCTGTGAGAAAAACATTGAGCCCGTGTGAAACTACTAACTATCGCTGCAGACATGAGAGAAGAATTCAGTGCTGGTGGAGGTTTAAATCATCGTCACGCTGATTATTATTGGTGTTGTTGTATTTTTACAGCAGGTTTCTCCAGTTTATTTAGAAAGCCGTCCTTTAAAATAAAACAGAGTGAGTCACTTTCCAGCAGTACTATAATACGTGATGCAGCAGAGCTTGTTGAGCCACAATAATCAGGTATTATACTGTATGTACATTTACCTGAGGCCGTTATAATGTTGTTGTGATATTAGTAAAAGGTAATTCTGTTTGTCTTCTCTCATCAGGGAGAGACTGGAGATAAAGGAGACTTGGGATCTGTTGGCCCGAAGGTAAGCCGTTATATTAACTTCGATTAACGCCTCAAATATCACCATTCCTCACTGATTTCTTAATGCTGCATGCTGAGAAACATTCAGAACTTCAGTTTCCTGTAACACACCACCAGGGGGCAGCAGTCAGACATCAGCAGCTTTAGGCACGATGATATTGGTGTTTCCATTCAGTGAGGTTACTCCTGAATCAGGTGTACAGTTTAACAGACAAGGCAGGAGGATGGTGCTGTATATTTATTTATTAATTTATTTAGTACATGTTATTTATACCACAAAATCCACACACGTCATGGTTTAGTAAATGAACTACTCTGCATTATTTCTTACAGCCTTACATATAAAACAAAAACACAAACAACAACAAAATAAATATGCATTCCTTTATTTTGAATCTTTGTTTTTGACATGGTTGATATATAAGGTGACCAAATCCCCCCAAAATGTGTGTCAGCAGTAACCTTTTCCACAATGACTAACAACTCATCAGAATCAAGGTTTAGTTTTATATCCAAGGTTAGTTCTGACATCCTCTCAGCGGCCCTGCAGACCTGGACCGGCCCGTAATGTACATGTGACAGATCTTGCTTTCGGTGACGGCCTCTTCTGCAAATATATCTGCTTTTAACCGTCCAGTCAAACTCCCTTTGTTCAGTTCCAGTTCCACACTTTTTCATTTCAAAAACCCAGTTCTTTAGATCGTGTTGCAATGCCAAAGAGCACCTGAAGGAAGTTCCTTTCCTTCAGCTCTGACAGACAGCTGCTCTCAGTTATTTCTCTGAAGAGAGTTTCTGACTTGTAGAAATGTATAACGATCCTGAACAGGTGAGTTAGATTCTTGTGTTTTCCTTCTGTCAGCTCGACCAACACCAGGTGTTTAAAATGTGTCGTCTGAATGTCACTAATGTGCAGGGGCCCCCCGGGCAGAAAGGAGACCAGGGAGCCACTGAAATCATCGACTACAACGGAAACATTCAGGAGGCTCTACAGGTCAGAGTTGTTACTTAACTCAACATTGTTCACATTCCTGCTGCTTCAGAAACACCTGCCTGTACCAGAGGCCCAGCGACACCTCACACTCACGTGTTGTGTAAAAGATAAGGATGTTAATATTGCTGTATTTTGACATAACCTGGTTTAAAAACATGAAATGTGTTGCTGAAATTAAGGCTGTTCAGGGTTCGTCCTCTACAAATGAAAGGCTCACATCTTTCATCATTCTTTAATTAATAGCTGATTATATGAGGGTGTGTGGAAATGTGCTGACACGAAGGTTTCCTCTCTGTGTGACCTCTGCAATCTTATCTCTCACCTCCTCCCTGTTTCCTCTCCTTTGGCCCACTGCAGAAGATTACCACTATTACAGTCACGGTAATTCGGCTCTGTGTATTCTGTGTACTCTTGTGTCGTCTGCACAAGTGATTCATCTTCGTCCTCGCATGGGCCCGACCCGATCCCCGCCTCGGTTCCCCCCCCTCGCCTTGTTGTATTTGTGCTCCATCAGCCGGCGACATGTTTGCTTACCAGCGAATGAGACAATGTTCAGTGCTGCGTTGATGCTTCTGTGTGACTGACGGGCTGCCTGAGTTGTCGGTCGTCTCCTGAATGTCAGTAAAACTCCCCTTTTTAAAGCAACATTCTGTAGAAATTGGCCCAGTGAGACGTAATGTAGGTGCTAAATACATACAAAACTCATTACGTCATCACTGTTGAAGCTGCGGTGCTGCTGCTCTCTCACTGAAGTGACACAGTGCAGAAACAAGTGACGACACTGTGCCATCCACGTGAATTTAAAGCTGTTATTTTAAGGTCAAAAAGTTACATAATGTTGCTTTAAACCACCTCTGAGAAGAGGTTTTCCAAAACTCACCCAGTTAAACCATGTTCATATCTGTCACGGTTATTATTTCTCGAGTAAAAGTCTTAAAGTATCTGACATGAAATGTACCGAAGCATTCAAAGCAATTTTCATCTGTGTCTCTTTGAAAGTTTTTATACCAGAGTGATTAAAGCAACAATATATATTACGTAGGTTGTCATGGAAGAGGATTAGCATGTTTAGCATCATATATACGGAGCTGAACTACTTAACATATTTTTAAAGGTGCGATGTGTAAGAATTTTAGTCTCAAACATTAAAAAAATGAACAGAATCGGAAGAAATGAGAGTTTTGACGTTATGTATTGTACCACTAACTGCGAGGCTAACTGAGCTAGCTAGCAGCAGTTAGCAGTTACTCTGGTGATATGCCGCCCCATATTTCTTCATGCAGGGGTATAAATTAAGGTGGTGGCTAATTCTTACATATCGCACCTTTAAAGTTTTCTTCTGTTCGCTGTATGTTTTCTCTCAGGCTGCCGCTCTGATTGCAGTATTCATGAAGAAAACACTGAATCTTTAAGCTCAACTTGTTTGTAACTGATGTTTTAAATCCAACGCGATCATTATCATAGTAAGCATCACTCATCTCTTAAAATGAGAATATTAATAGTCTATAGGGGACATTTTTAGACTTTGGCATGTGTCTTTCAGTTGAGCGTCGTAATTCATAACGGATTGCTAACATTTATGTGCTGTGTGCAAGTTACTGTGATGTCAGCTCAGTTTATTTAATCCACACATTTATATTGACTTGATTAATCAAAAAGTGTTTTTAGTGTGAGTAGAAATCTTAATTCTCGTCCTGGATCTCTCTTGTATTTAGGGTCCTCCTGGACCTCAAGGGCCAATGGGACCGCAGGGCACAAAGGTACTAATTTTTAATTAACGTGCAAATTTGACTTTCTAAACCCAACAAAATAACAATGTAGGCAACAGGCAACAGCTGCATCTGTAACATGTTGGTCTCATGTCTTCCTCTCCTCTCGCAGGGGGATCGTGGTATGCCTGGTCTCCCTGGACTCGATGGTGAAAGAGTAAGTTCATCATCATGCTGAAAACATCTGCAATTGTACTCGTGACAAAAATTCACATAAACAAAAACAGCTTCCGTCCTGTTGCGGTGTGACGCTGCATGTTGCAGTCCAGCGCCTCATGAACCTCATGCAGTTTGTCCATCGAGCCTCCAGAAAGCTGGAAGATGCGATTCTTACTCTGTTATACTTATTTTTCATCTGCCTTTAACGCCCTTCACCACGGTGTTTTAGCAGATATATCAGCTGGAGAGTTTCATTTAAAGCTGTCCTGATTTGATGCTTTCATATAATTTGCTAAAGAGTCCAGCAGGTCAGTGTGTTTTCAGAGAAGAGGGAGTTTCTAACTACGTATGCAGATGATGCTGCCTTGTACTACTACTGTAAACCTCAGCCTCTAACCTTCTGTGTGCCCCTCCACTTTCAGGGCTACAAAGGTTCCAAAGGAGACATGGGAATGCCCGGAGCTTCAGGAGACAAAGGGACAACTGGCTTACCTGGCCTTCCTGTAAGAATCCATGGATATAGTTTCTTAGAAATCGTTGTTGATGGTCATGATAACGCTTCAGCCATCTTGTCAGATATAAGCCACACACGCCTCATGAGTCTTTTGTTCCTCAGGGCGTCAACGGGTTCAAAGGGGACAAGGGAGATTCAGGTCTACCAGGTCCTCAAGGTCCCTCAGTAAGTCACATTCGAGGTGTTAAACATCCTGACTCCATAAACACACTCAGGATGCTGCTCACTGCAAACACTGGTGATGTGAACTGCAGTTGAAACACTTGTAGTAATACAAGATCTGTGTTCAATCTGTTGCAGATCAGCGGTGCTCCAGGACCACCAGGGCCTCATGGACCCCCAGGACCCATGGTGAGTGCTTCTAAAACCTTGTGTCCCAAAACCTAATTAATCACATACTACAATGACCGCATGCACACAATATTGACTCTGAATAACTGATTGTAATGTAACGAGGTGCCGCATAATGTGTCAACACTCGACACTTTTCTTCTGCCTCCAGTAAACAAGTCCAACCCGTTTACAGTCTCATATTGTGATGGCATCAGAATTAATCACAGTTTCACACAAAGCATTTACCGCGCTGTGGTTCACATTCACAAAACAAATCCAGGCTGCGGTTAAACACTCTACGTACCTGTTTGTGTAAAGTCTCCTCGGAACAAAACCACAGGCCTGAGGACTCGACGTTACTTCACTCTGACAAACGTCAAAGAGCCGCGCTTGTTTATCTCGTCTGTTCTCTTCTTCAACAGCAGGTTAATTATTGTGTTTGTGACAAACAGGAGAGGAAGGACAGATTAGAAAAAAGATGGTTTAGTTGTAAAAATGAATCAATAAAGGTAGTTAGAGAGAAGTTGAGAATTACAAACAAATGAATATTGTTTTCATGTTTTCAGGGCCCCCATGGTTTCCCTGGACCCAAGGTGAGTCTCAGTAATGATTCACAGGCATGATAACACTGAACGTTGTATTGTTATTGTTACTGATATTGTTGTTTAAAGACTTAACGACATTTGAAACCTTCCAATTAAATATTTATCCATGTGTTTCTACAGCTGTGAAAGTGAAACATGTATTAATCTTAACACACAACAACCTTGAGACGAGTGTTTAGACTCTGAAACTGACGGCATCACTGCAGCAAAGTGCTCCTGGTGAAGTTTTAATCCGTCTCTGGATGGGATTTTTCCCTCGCAGCGGCATCTGAGCACCGTTTAGTTTAACAACCTGCACGTGCTCAGGAGTCATGAGGGACGATCCAGATGCAGATATGAACAATTACAGGAGCTTAGTTTGGTTTACAGACACAAAGCAGCGATGAAGTCTGGAAGTCTGTTTGTTACGAGACACAAAAGCCTTGATACTTTGGTCATATTTAGTCACTTCCCTGCTTCTTTATTTTTTTCCAGGGGGAACCCGGTTTGCACGGCGTGAAGGGCATTCGAGGGGAACTGGGACACAAAGGGGACCGCGGACCTCTGGGCCTCCCCGTGAGTACAGCCGTGCATCATGGGATATCTCCAGCCACGAAGCCCTGTCCTTTATTTCCTCAGACATTTATAGAAATCTCTCATTTTCTATGTTTAGACCTGTTGAACTTGCTGTCGTGCATCAGTGCACACGTTGTGAGTGTATGCGTTGCGTGTGCGTCTGTATGTGTGTGCGTGTGTGTGTGTCTTTACGGCCTTCTCCATCTTCTGTCCTCATTTCCACGAGCCTGGGCTGAGCTCCCTGTAACACACAGTGTAATTTAGTTGTTGTAAACCCTGCCATCAACCTGTCCTAATAACAGTGTTCATCTGGTACTAATCCCGCCTTGTTCATGTCACTCATACCTCCATAACCACGCAGGGAGCCTCCGGCTTGGACGGCAAGCCCGGAATTAGGGTGAGTGTCATGTGACCAAGAGGCTTCACCACCCAACTTCTGCCTACTTCTCTCCCTCCATGCAGTCTCTCTTTTCCCTCTAATATATTCCCACCATCATCCCATTTTATTGTACTTCACTGTGACTCCAGAGAAACGTACACAAGCTTCTGTTGGATGTTTACATCTTATCTTATTAGCGTCATGAGTTGAATTAAGCCACGCCGCGTTGAAGCTCTCAGGATAGCGACCATGCAGAGCGCTGTGTCAGCAGGCATTTTGTTTTTCAAGGCTCTCGTTTTGTCCCGTGTTGCATTAACTCAGTATTAACACACACTCATACATTAACTGTCAGCGGTGTTGTAAACGTCCTTTGTGGCCTCTGCACGTGTGCTAGCTGCAGCTCTGTGTAGGTCAAACCAGACGGGAGTCCAAAGGTGGATGCTAAACATGAATTTTTATTTCTTTTCTGCTTTCTATCTGTTATCGGTTTTGTCTTATTTTGAAAAGCGTGCAGCAGTCCAGTGATATAAACTCACCATGACACCTCGACTCTTTGCAGGGCATGGATGGACCTCCGGGTCTCGCCGGTCCAGCCGGGCCGAAGGGCGACATAGTGAGTTGGCATTTATTTTATTTCATCTCTGATGTTTTAACTTTGATTTTAGATGTTTTTAGCATTGGCTCATTTAATAGTAAGTGTGTGCTGCACAAACCACGTGACTGCAACAGTGATTCCTCCGTTATCAGGGTGAGAAAGGAGCACAAGGCGAGCCGGGCCCCAGAGGACCTTACGGACTACCAGTGAGTATGATGAGGATGCTGCGTTACGCTACAGTTGCTCTCTGCTAGCAGAAAGAGTGGAAAGAGGCACGAGAGAACGTGTATAAAGAAATCCAGTGTCCAGTCGCATTAAAGGTGCAATATGTGAGAATTAACCTGCCAGCCGTACAGCTGGTGGTTCAGAACTGGGAGATTTGTAAGCATTGTTAGGTCCGAACTCATATTTATTCACTTCCTGTTGATGATTTCAGTTAAAATTCTTACATATTGCCTCTTTAAACAATTTAAGCAAAGAGCAAAAGGCAACAGAGAGATGTCATGTTACAATCCGCTCATATAAGGCCACGAAAAAAGTGTGTGTGAATTAATACAAACTCCTACATTGTGCCCCTTCTTAAACTGAATATGGTCTCTAATAACTTTTGTCTCTAATGTATTGAAAGTGTTTTGATCTAAGTGATGATAAACTGATGTTCTGTCCTTGCAGGGAGCTGCTGGAACACCGGGCCTGGATGTAAGTCTTTGTTTGCTCAGTTTTCTCTCTGTCTCAGAACCAATTGGCATCTTCAGTTATGGGAGTAGTTGGATAAAAAGCTTTTACGTATAGAAGAAATGTTCTGAAAGGGATGAAAAAGATAATTATTCTTATTTAATATGCAGCTCGATGGGACACTGCTCTGTGCGCATCATTTTATTTGAACTTTTTTCCAAAGCTTATAAGTAACATTATGCAAGAGAAGCCTGTCAGGTTAATCATCAAATACAACCAAGATGTAATTGTAACATAGAAATACATTCTGTAGAGCTACAATCCAGCTGACTCAATGTGAAAAAAAAGTAAAGATGATGATTATATAATCTCAGCATTAGTCCTGATACTTCTGCACGTCATGTTGAGTTTACTCGAGTTAATCAGCGACAGTTAAGTCGTTTGTCCCAATTCAACCAAATGAAGCAGCGGTAAGATTTTCTTCCTGTTGCACATCTTTCCACTTTCTCTTGCTTCCTCTCAGTTGACTCCTGACGTTTCACCGTCTCAGCATTCCTTCTTTTTTCAAACCCTGATGTGTTTTCTTCAGCTCTGTCAGAACACGGTCTCGTGTCTTTGCACAGTATTTAAGTGGAGCTGTGCTTTTGCAGGGGTTGCCGGGCTTAAAGGGGGAGACAGGCGACGTTGGGGAAAGAGGCGAAAAGGTAGATGTAGAGAGGAAACTGGCGTGTCAACCCTTTAACCTAACAGAGGACTGATGTCAATGGACAGCGCTAGGAAATATAACGTGGACGTGTTTTGTGTTGCTACCTTTTAATCGTTTTCTTCTCAGTTTAAAATCACTGGGTAAAGATAGAGTACATGGTTGTTGGAAGGAATTACATCTTAATTTAAGTCTGTTTTGTAGCATTTTTCTACTTTCTCAAAGAATATACTCAATTAGTTTTAACTAAAATAAGTGAGTAACAACTCCTCTGCATAAAATACCATCCTCAGTCCACTCAATCCAGCTTTTGTTCTCCACTTTTAAATGATTTTCCATCTCATTTCTCCAAATCACAAGTCAGATCTCACTGCGAGGCATCGAGTGAGCGATTCTCGACATCTTAGACCGAACAAGTCCATTGACAACAGGCTCTTAGAACTCACGTTCCTTCTATTTCTGTTGTTTCCATGCATGAACATCCACCTGAGACATTTCCCCTCCACACGTCCCTGAGCCTGTTGATAACTCCTCCCTGCTTGTGTTTACAGTAGTTGATATCTTACAGCACTAAATCTGTACGTTTCCACACCTACTAACACTTCCGGTGTGTTTTATTAGGTGTTTTCTGTTATTGAGAAACTGTATCCCATTCCTCGGTACGTCAGCGTCTGTATTCGCTCACACAGAACAGATCCTAGTGCTGTTTCTTTTCTCCTGGCAACAACTGTCAACAGTGAATGTGAATATATTACGAACAGGCCGTTTAATTGTGAGTTATGAGTACTAATGAGTTTCTGAAACACTTGCATGCACTCACACACACTCTCAGGGCTTCTGTAGACTTCAGATAACCATATGAATAATATTAAGAATCATGAATTTCGAGCTGTTTTATTGTTGATTTGTTAAATAATGTTGACATTAGAAGTCGGGGTACATTCAGACTGAATCAGGTGGTGCGGCGACACGTCACAGCGCGGTGCTTTAACTTTCACCACTCCTCTTGTCGCTGTCGCTGTTTCTACGCTGTGAGCGATAAAAATAACAGTAAACAACCAGGATGTGAGGCAGACTATTAAGGTTTGTTTGAGTCTGAGGCATAAAACCGAACCCTCTGTAGCATTTAGCCACGTACATACTACAAATCTGCGGTCACGCCACCGTAGATTAATCACGGCGGTCCGACAGTGATCATCAGCGTCCGCGGATGTAATTTAAACAGTCTGCTCACCCGCTGGTGCTGCAAAGGCTGAGTCAGCTTTTGTTTTTGGAACTGGCAGCAGCCGACGCCTCCGCAGTCAGAACCGGCTGCCGTCGTTAGAATGAATGCGTTCTCGCCACACGTCCTGATCTGGTCTGAATGCAGCCTAACTCGAACATGAATGGATACAGTTTGACCGTTTTCCAGTGTGTCGTAGATTTAATTCTGTCCCTCTGGAGGTTTTTCCCTGCTACTCCTTCTCATCCTTCGTGCCCTTGACACCCCTCTTGGTAGTGAGCTCTGTTTTGACTCCTTCCTCCTGTACTATTCCCCCTTTTTTTGTCCTCCTCCTGTCCCGAGGAATGTTTTCAGAATCCTCTCCTATCTAACATTGACCATGTCTCTTTCTCCTTTGTGGGCCGCAGCCTCACTTTTTAATCACTCCCCTCCTAATAGCAGTGCTGTCCCAAATGTTCAAAAACATGATGTTAACTTTACCAAATCATTGTATCCACAGGGGGAGAAGGGAAAGAAGGGCAAAAAAGGGCCTAAGGGCGAGAAAGGAGAACAGGGTGCCCCTGGATTAGATGCACCCTGCCCATTGGTATGTCCCAACTGTGAGCTGGAAATCGCCTCCCAGCGGTGTAGAGCAGTCGTCCCAGGCGAGGATGAGCGCCCTGTGGCTAAACAGATACCCAGCTTCCACCAGACCACAGCAGCCTGAATCACAGAATCTCCTTTAACTCTGCAGCCCAGGCTCAAAAACACGCCATTAGCTGCTGAAAAACATGTAATTTTGGCTGGATCGTGGTATCAGCCAGCTCACAGGGCCGCTCCTCCTTCGTCCCCGCCCCTGGCGCCCGTCGTAGCGGACGGACACGGGGGTTAAGGGTCGTCCACCTCTCTCCCAGTAACACTCCCAGGTCATCTTTGCAAACAGGGTTTCCGGGGATTTAAGGGTGAAAAGGGGGAACCAGGGCAGCCAGGTCTGGACGGGCTGGATGCCCCATGCCAATTGGTACAGTATTTCTCTTCTTCCTCCACCTCTTACCCATGCATGCCGCTCACCTTCAGCCATCACTGAAAGCCAGCCGTGCATGACCTGAGCGCCTGAGAACCACCAACACATTATTTTAATCGCACCTACATTTTCCATCTATGAACACGTCACGCACCAACATATGTACCTCACTAACTTCCTGACCGCAAGCAGCCTCTTTTAGATGATACATCACAGGTGAAACATACAGATAAACTTAGTGATTATTGATGTAATCGATGCTTAAATCTCTCCCTCTAACTGAATCCTTCCATTTCCTTGATTAAAACTGAGAGCAAGATTAAATCCTGCGTCCTTCCAGCTGATTCCTCCATGGACCCAGTTACCTTTTTAACCTGACGCTAACACTGTACTGATGCTCCCAGCACACGGACCCTCCTCCACTCTGTTAACTCCCTCCTTTCCCCCTTTGTACCAATTGGGCCAGACCGTGACACAAAGAGGAAAATCCACAGATGAAACTGGTTGCTGCTCCAGAACTATTCAAGACGAGAACCTGATTGTTTTTTTGTGTTGTTTTCATGTTTTCTATGATGCTGTTTGTTCTGAAACATTGCAGTGAGGTTCTAACACTGACGGGTAGAACCTTGTGTTAGGCTTTACAACTAACTCTGGATGCTTTGTGTAGACATGAAGACAGAAAACATTCCTGTGTCACACGTTTCATCTCATTGATCACATCCACATTCACGCACTGAAACCAGCTCGATATCTTTACTCTCAGAACGACTCCCTGATTCTGTTATAGTGTTGAATCTCTAACTTTTGGGGGCAACTATAGTAAAATCAGAGAGTGTGATCATCAACATATCAATGTGCATGAGCTACTTTATCATTTGCTGTGTTTTACGTGCATGAATGAGACTCCTGCAGCTCTCGTGATCATTGTGAATTTATCAAAACACACTCAGAAACAAAATGTTTCAGTGTTCATAGTCACAGTTTACGTCTCCAGGACGGTGCAGGTTAAGAGCATGTACAGTAATCACTACAGTTAGTTATAGTTTGGTTTAATTCATGTGGTTAAAGGTGCATTATGTAACTTTTTCGCAGGCCTCTAGCAGCTTGCAAGACCATTTAGATGAACTTTAAATCCATATATTTATATTTATATCTTGTGTTTTGAGTTATGCAGAGATGAGACTACATTATGAATAGTATTGTTGCAAAAAGTGACATACTGCACCTTTAAGTGAAGCTTTCTGATCACTCCTGACTTGGTTCTGTTATTTGGGATTATTCATTTCTGTCATGAAATCCAAAACGCTGCATTTTGTTGTGTGTTCTTGTGTTGTTACTTGAACAACACGTGTCCCTGTTTCAGTCCTCATGGTTGTTCTTCTTCCCGCTGCTCTCTCTCCACAGGGCCCAGATGGATTACCAATGCCTGGTTGCTGGCAGAAGGTAAGACGAGTGTATAACTGAGTGCTGTGACAGAGTTCAGTGTCGCAGCTACAGATGCACAGAGGGAACAAAATGTGAAAGGCCATGTCCAACATAGAAACGTACCGATCCACTCTTCTTTCAGTTATTATTATTATTATTATTAAGATAATTATAATTTATAGTGTTTTTCAGTTATTAAAAGAGAAAGAAATGTGCAAAAATGCATCAAATTTCTATGAAGTCCCGTCCAGTTTGGACTCTTTTTACTGAATGTATCTGTAATCTGATTGTCGGTTTTTGTTCTGTAACTTTACCAGAGTACAGCTTTTTATTATATCCTGATGACGTAATCCTGCACCTTTTTAATGTGAACTGCCCCTTTAAAGCTACAGTGAAGTGACCATATCATTAATTCGCATTTAGGATTGTAAAAGGGAATCAGAACCGTTGTTTTGGGTCGTGATTCAGTTACTCTGGACAATATTTTGCTCCCTCCGTGTCAGTCGTCTTCATGTTGGTTTCAGCTGCTCTGTGTTCGCATGTTTCCTGTTCAGTAAGTCGTAACACGCGTGTTGATCCAGACTGTACATCTCTGAAACCATGTGAAACACGTCCACCCTCATGTCTTTCTCTCTCCTGTGTTTTCTCTTGCAGTGATCGCTCTAACCTGAAACGCATGGAGTTTGTAAATAATGCTTCTTTTATGGTATTTATAGTTTTTTTAATGGATAAAAAAAGAAAAAAAAAGTTGAAAAGAAAAGAAGTCTATGTGTACGATGATACAAAAAAAAAAAGAGATAACCGTCCCCAAGCTGCTTCTACTCACATCACCGTGTGGAAAACAAAAAAAACAAAACGTGTGTGTGCCGCTCTCTCACATCCACATCGTGGTGGAGTTCAGATCCTCGGCGGGCCGGCCGGCCGGCGGCAGAACTTGCAGTCTCTGCATGGCTCAGACTGGAGCGCCGCAGCCCCGGCCAGATTCACAGGGGGAGGACGTGGAGAGGAGGAGGAGGAGGAGGAGGAGGAGGAGGAGGAGGATCTGGACTGGCTCTCTAACACCAAAACGCTAGGTGTTCTGTGTTGTCTCGTCTCAACAAGCTCACCGACCCATTCACACGGCGCCATTTTCTAAAAGACTAAAAAAAAAGAAAAGAAAAAAGAGCGTGCCGAACAGAACATTGCACCCCTGACCCTGCAAAAGCATGAGTAGTATACTGAAACTATATTTATATGTATTGTACATACATGTCACTGTTTTGTGGTTGCGTCATGGCTTCTGCAGAAAAGAAAAACAACACTAACATGAATCAAACAACAACCAGAATCCAGAGCTCTGAATTAGTAATGTTTTGCTTTCCTTTAATCTTCCCAAGGGAGTCACGCCGTGGCTGGTAGCCTGAAACGCCCCCCGAGAGTAAAGCTGTTGGTTATTGTTGCTTTATTTTGGTGTTGCCTTGCAAGAGGGTATGATATCAGCGGGTGGTCACATGTTGCACTCATGCTGCTGAGCATCATCATCATCATCATCATCATCGTGGTCAAGTGTGGCGCCCCCGACCCACCAACAGCCACACGCCTCCCCGGACACGAGAGGGAGAAGTTAGCGGGCTCGCTGCACTGACGGAAAACAAACGAGGCTCACGTGGATCTGAGGGGGGACGGGCCTGCTCGGGGATCCCCCACCTCAGACCTTCCCTCTGAGCACGGGACTGGATTCTGCAGGAGAGTCTCCACGAGCTCCATCACCGCGAGCCTCCGCCTCTCCTGACAGGAAACTTCCTGCAGGTCTACTGAGAGCATAAACAGAACGCAGTCATGTTTTTATTTTGTTGATTTCCTTCTTTATTTTGTTTTTGCCAGCATTCTTTAACATTGTTTATATTTTTTGTATAATAGCCTTTGGTGCCTCAAGCTTTTATTCATTCCTTTATCAGAAATGTACAACTTTATATCATCTTTTGAATTATTGGAATGCTGTTTGTTTCAGATGGGTAAGCTTCGAAGAAAAAGACACACACTGCGCACTGTTTTTCATATGAAGTGTTTATTTTTTACAGGATGTTGAATTAGCATGTAGCGTCCATCACGACTGTGATGTCGCTCGTGGTTTTTGAAGAAGGTCATTGTCGGCGCAGCGTTGTCACAAATATGCTACTTGTTCATTCTGGACTGCTCGTGCGGGATGTTTATTGTACAGTGTCGTCAATTCACTGCATGTACACACTTTATTTCTCATGGATTTCTTAAATATTGAAGCTAAGCATCGGTTTGAGCGAGTGTATCAGACGCCGAACGTCCAGTTTTACAGATTAAAGGGGCTCCGTGTAGTTCTGGAGAAGAAATTCAAACGCATAATTTAAATTTTTACGATATTAATGAGGTAATAATACAAACTCAAATAGTTTTGTTTGGCATAACTGAATAAACAAGCTGTTCTCAGAGGAGAATAAGGTCAGAAGACTGATTGAAGCTAGAAAGATGGCAGGGTCCGCCACATATAAACAAAGTCAAACAGTATGAAATTGAGTTGTTCTTTAAGGTCAGTTTGTTTATTCAGTCATGAAACGAAAAAGATAGTTTACTTGGTTTGTTTAGGAATAAAAATGTAAAATGTCTTCCCCCAAAACTCCACAGTGCTCCTTTAAGGCAGACCGCGTCAATCAGTTGCATTACAACCTCGTTTATCGTCTTAAACATCCGGAAAACGTGTTACAGTGCAACAAAAGCTATAATTGACTAACACACGACAGTCTGACACGGCCAGTTTTGTCACATTCCATATCAGATGGAGCAAAAGAAAGTGGAGCAGCAGGTAGTTTTATTCATATCTTCACGTTTCTTATATTCAGATTGCCTTCTCAGACGTAGTCGGTGCTCTGCGAGGCGACACTTCTTTTTCTTTGACGTTAGAAATATGCATGAATGATGATTGATGTGAAAAACCAACATTTTGTTGTGATGTAGCAGCAACCACAGGCGGACGGAAGACGACTTGTTCCCGCACGGTTTCTGTCCGATTGTACAGCTCATCTCGCCGTTCTAAAGAAATGGATGCACATCTGTATAGATTGTATTGGTGCTATCTGATAGCAGGTCAACAGCAGCTCGTTGATGCGCTCTACCAGTGGCAAGAACTACACAACAGGTTTCTTTATTGTTGTTGGGTTTTTATTTTTTTTTATGTATGTAACAATTTAAAGGTTTTTTT
>CAEMYA010000149.1:468056-481773 GCA_903131615.1 Diplodus sargus | reverse complement strand
TTTTTTTTTGTGCGTATATTTGTGTATTTGTCTCAGTATTTTAAGTGGTACATTATTTATTTTTCTATAAGTTTCTTAAATGAAGGCATTGTGGTTCTAAACAGCATTCCTTTCACTCGTCTTTCGATGTCAGTTTCCGCTGCGTCGCTGTTGATTTTAATGAAGAATTCTGGCGTGGCGGGAAAAAAAAACAGTTATGCAAAAAGCGGCGCAGTGTGAGGGGAAGGTGACATTTACAAACTACAGACCGCTCGGTGCGTTTTTCTCTGCATTTACTTCAGCTCATAGGCCTTACAACGGAACACATCTGCTTTTTTATTTAATTTCGTGTGGTCGAAAATAAGGCAAACTATGACAACAAAGTACTGATGGCCTGAATGTTGGCAGGCCCAGCCAATGCAACTGCATAACAGTCAAACATCACAGCTTTGTATCACTCTCTCTCTCTCTCTCTGTCTCTCTCTGTCTCTCTCTCTTTACATTGAATGTAGTTTGATATATGTATAGTGGAATTATTAATGTACTGTTAAAAAAAAAATGTGTGCTCATTTGACAAGAAGTGCAATTTATCCTTTGGTTGATGTGCGTGGCATCAGACGCGGCTGGTGGTGGTTTCTTTAGCTCCGTGCGCTCCGTCGTGTGCCACCGCCTGGAAACAACATGTGTATTTACCACAAAGAAACACAGACGTACACAGCTGTCATTCAAAATATCAACTTCTGATTGGTTTCCTCAAATACCGTCCCTCCACTCATGTTGTTATTTCCATTACTTATATTTACTAAATTGTTTTTTTATTTTGTGTTTTGATTTCCAGCCTTTGTTACAGCATTTGTTTGCTGTATCTTTAGCATGAGCAGCTAATTTTTTTATTTGATTTATCCTTTTTTTTTTTATTGGATTGATTTTTTTTCTGTTTGTTTGTTGTGTTTCCTTGTACAAGCGTCACATTTTGTGTATTCTGCTGTTAGCAGAAGTGCCAAAACATTTATTCCATATCGGTATTAGCCAAGCTGACGAGGGGACTCGCTGATCGGGCCGCGCAGAAGAGCGCTGAGTCGAGTTTTCCTCCAGCATGCACCCACCAGCCACACCGCACTGTCAGATTAAAAGTGCTGGTGTCGGATATTTGACGAACTCACACTCAGACACTGGTCTCTGATCAGATCTCGGACACTCCCACACAGTTCTACACCCTCCGATTGCACCACAGCCTTACTGGAACATGACTATTTCTGCCACATACTCGAAGAACCGTTCGACATTTTCTTTGAAGACCCTCGTGTACACACACTACTTTTATTTCAAGATGACATTTCATATGACTGTACTGTTGGAGCCAAATAAACACAGTCTTTCAAATACACCTGACAGCAGTCGAGCCTTTATTGTCCGTCCTCGATGTCTCACCTCACTGAATAATATGGACTTTGTTATAACAGCAGCAGCTATTAACCAGAATTTACATGCACTTAAAGGTTCCATATTATGTATTACATAATATGTGGCGGACCCTGCCACGTTTCAAACTGGGGGGACTGTAGTTTCCTCTGAGAACAGTTTGTTTATCAGCTTTAAAAAATATATATTTCTTAGTTTGTATTATTAGCTCATTAATATTGTAAATATTAAAATTTGAATGGAATTTAAGGGAACTTGACTCTCACACAGAGTGTCTGGGAACTGATTATCTACACGGTCAGACATTTAGTTGCACATCTTCCATTATGTGTGACCTGTTAATGAACACAGAGGTCACCGACTCCACACGGGCCAAGAATAGTGTGACCAGATACTCATCCTTTGTTCATTTAGTATTTATTGAGCTAAACTAGTCAAATTTCACTTACTACGTCTGAAAAATAGCATCCAGTGAAATGACAGACGTTAATGTAGAATACAGACTCTCTCCGGGCGCCATGACATCATCATATAGGGACACTGACAGCACAGGTGCAGCAGCAGCACTGAGTCTGGATACATGTCAGGTGTCTTTAGTGGCCAGAAGAATCACATCTCTATGATTAGGATTTCCTTTTCTTTATTTTTTATTGCCAATTATCTTGTGCAGCCTGTCCTCCACCTTCCAGGCCACCAGGTGGAGCGGAGGTGGTGTGATGGGGGTCTTGGGACAGAGAGTGTCCGGACTGTAAAGCCCCCTGTGGGGATGTCATCGTGCTTCATGGCTTTATAAATAAAATGTGATTTGATGTACCTGTTGACGTCACCCGGGGGTCAGGTGACTGCTCTTAACACACGTATGCAGGAATCCAGACTGATCCAGCTGTTTCTCACAGCTGGCTGTGTGTGACGCGCCGGCTAGGTGGCAGCACGAGAGAGCCGCGCGAGCTGTCACCGGGTGCGCGCACGTGTGTGTGTGTCTCGAGCCGGGTTTGTGGAGCTCGTGCAGATGAAGCCGGTGTGTCAGTCCGCGAGGAGGACAGCGGACAGCGGCAGGATGTCGGCGGAAATCCTGGAGAAGAAGAAGACGCTGGACCTGAGGAGGAAGCACATCGGGTGAGTTAGACACATTCTGAAGTAGCAGCTGTTCTCTGGAGACACGGAGCATTAATCATATCATATTTTTGTTTATTAATGAGTTTTAATGACGAGTTTTGTAGCTAAGAAGTGCAATCGAAGTCAGTTTTGACACTTGAAAACACACTTTGCCTGCAGCAGGCTGGTGTGCAGTACAGCCTTAATATCTTGTTCATTACCACTGTACTACACTGTTAACCCTCAGTTAAAGGTGCACTATGTAGTTTTTAGGGAAGACTTTAATCAGAAGAGTTGATAAACTGTCTTTGCTTCCATGTCGGAGTAAACTAAATAAACAAACCGACTTTGAAGGACTCAACTGTTCTACTTTGTCTAAATGTGGCGGACCTGCCACTTTTCTCGCTTCAAACAGTGTTCTGACCCTAATTTCCTCTGAGAGCAGCTTGATTATTTGGTTTCATTTGTTGTGTTTGTATTAGTACCCCATCAATATTGTAAATATTAAACTTCTGACTTTGAATTTCTTCTCCAAATCGGCGCACTAACGTTAGCTCCTCTGCAGGCCGTCCTGTAAGATCTTCTTCAGCCATGACCCGATCAAGATCGTGCGAGCCAGAGGCCAATACATGTACGATGAGAAGGGCCAGCGCTATCTGGACTGCATCAACAACGTGGCTCATGGTAAACACAGATCAGTTCCCTCTTACGTATACGTCTCAGGCTGCCATCCAGATACGGAAGTTCAAGGTGTTGTTTTTGAGAACTTGACAAACTGCTTTACGATGTTGGAATGGAACATACGTGCAGAGACACTAAAGCTGCAGGCTTTGCAGGCGGACAGGAATGTGGACAGAGATTTCTCCTGCATTACCTCATTCAACACTCTTTAATTTCAGCATATGGCCTCCAATTATGGGCCTTTAATATCAGTTGTCATGGTGTGTTTTGACCTCAAATTACAGTCAGATGACTTTGTTTTCGTCCTGATCGTGAGGAGCAGTTCTAATCCTGCGTGCATCCCTTTGCTTCCATCCCTCAGTGGGCCACTGTCACCCGGACGTGGTGAAGGCAGGAGCTCAGCAGATGGAACAGCTCAACACCAACTCGCGTTTCTTGCACGACAACCTGGTACTGTACGCTCAGAGGCTGCAGGCCACGCTTCCCGACAAGCTTTCCGTGTGCTACTTTGTCAACTCTGGGTATGTGTGCACGTTCCTGTCGCTCCTCAGACAGCAAACACGTCCAGGTGGTTTGCTAGACTTGTTTTTTTTTTTTTCTGGGTGTGGATCAGTTGGGATTAGTTAAGACGCTGGGCAGTCACTGAGAGAGATGCACGCAGGATTAGAATCATAACGTGTGTCATATCTTGTTTAATTAGTATAACTGTTGCCTGAGGTCGGCTGGATCAAAGGGTGGAGTCCAGACATGTCTGAGTGTTACATTAGTGCACTCAGGAGGAAACGACATACATTTGTATCTGCAGTAGATGACTCACCAACAACTGCAACAGTATAATCATGAGTCTACTTAAGGGCTGCGTAATATAGTAAAAAAATATATATACTGCGGTTATTTTGACAGATATTACAGTTGCTAAATGATTCACAATACGTGGGAATGATCATTTTTGCACCACAAGCTTCATTCTCACTGAAAAACCTATTAAAGCAGCACTAAAATACTTCAATAAATGCAGTTTTTTGTCACATCTTCTGCCTTTACCCCAAACATTGCAGCGTCTCGCAGTGTCATGACTTCCAGTGAAGAGTAATGCAGCAGAATATAATGCATGTCAAGCTTTGGACATTAAACTGGACCAGTCTGCCTCTGGTTACTTATTTACACCACTTGCCAGAGTGCGAGCAGGAATTATCTAGATCCGGGGTAATTATGTCGTAGATAATGATCCATATACACTCCGCACCAGACTGAGTTGTATCAGTCACAGGGGAAATAAATGCAGTGAGCGAAGTTGTAAAGGCGACAATACAGACAAGTTATCACGGCGAAGAATTTCTACGGTCTGTAGAATCAGTACGAAAGTGTACGTGCAATCAGTCAGCACAGTAAAGACAAGAGGGGAAATGTATATCAGCCCCTTAATTCTACTTCAAGGAAACGACATGTTAGACAATATTGCATTCCCACCTCCCGCCTCTTTCTTATGGCAACATGCCAGCGTCTCTGTGAACTAGACAAGGTCCGGAAAAAAAGAGTTTTTCCGAGTTTGGTGCAGAAAGAGCCCCCCAGAAATGATCCGGGTCAGAGTTAGAGAGCAGAACCCTGCAGCCGGGCTCCAATATCCTGCAGAAAGCTCCCAGAGAGTTGTGGAGTAGAGCTCCACCGAGCCAAGAATGTGAGTAAAGATGTCAGATATCGATAGAGTGATCAATTATTTGAAGCAGTCCCTCAAATGTGGCTGTCGAACACTTGTGGTAACAATATAAAAAACAGAGGCAGGATACTTGACATTTTAACAATAAACTGTATTTGTCTCGGATAACTTCAGTGCACTGAACACCTTTTCTGCACTATAATATGTTAAATAAATGTTTTTTTACAGCCGCAAATATCATCTTTATTTACACCTGTGATGGGTCGATATGGGTCAGTCGAGATGTCAGTCAGGAGGCCGTTATAGCACCTTCATAATCACCATGATTTGCAGTAAATTGTTTAACAATCACACAGGGCGTGTAGCGTTCGTGTGTGCACACACTGTTGGCCATGTGGTCAGAGGGTAGGGTGTGATTTCACACACACAGCAAAGTAAAGGAAAGTAGATTTAGTCGAGGAATAGCGTGAGATCTTCATGCATAATGAAGCTTTATCTCTAATGACCTGTATTAGTGAATATGTGCCCTCATAATGGGGAGTAAAACATCAAACAGTGACTGACGTGCAGGCGATATATCCGCGGCTTCACCTGTGTGTTTTGTGGTGACTGAGTAACTCAAAGTAACCCTTGTCCCTCTGACTTTCAGCTCCGAGGCCAACGACCTGGCGCTCCGTCTGGCGCTGCAGTACACGGGCCACAAAGACATCATCACGCTGGAAAAGTACGTGTTTACTCCCACCGGGTCGCTGTTCGAAAACAGCCGGCACACATGTTTCATTTAACTCAGAGATCATTACTTTTTTAAGACCAGAAATGGAGAAACGAGGCCTGTGTTTGCTTTGTTTGCAGCGCGTACCACGGCCATGTCTCATCGCTCATTGACATCAGCCCCTATAAGTTCCACCAGCTGTCAGATGCTGAGCAGAACCAATTTGTCCATGTGGTGAGTGCTTTTTCCCTCCCTGTCGGCCTGCCGGCACACTATTAAAACGCCATGACTCAAGCTGCACTACTGGGCTTTGGCAGGCTACCGAGGATTCACTCTCCAGTACATGAACGTGTGTGTGTGTGTGTGTGTGTGTGTGTGTGTGTGTGTGTGTGTGTGTGGATAAGAAAACAAGAGACAGAAGCAGGAAATACAAGTCGTTTTGAACGACAAATTCAACAGGGCGCGCTTCTGAAGTGCGTCTAAACAACTCGCTGATAACTCAAACTGTTTGTGAATCTCACACATTACAGTGAGATGCTTGAAGAGACGTGACAGTGATTTTGGAACTCTGCGCTCTACTTAGAGAAGCGTCTTTGGAATGAGGCAGAACAGGAAAGTTACGAAGAGCTAAAGAACAAGCTCACGATGATCATCCAGAGTCCTTCATGCTCCGTGTTGTGCGACTCTGTGTCCTCTGCTTCTCGATCACCTCGGTGTAGTTTGATGTGGAATCCTCAGCTCGAGTGTGAAATGCCAAAGGTGTGGCATATTTTATTCATGATCATGGACACTTTCGGGCTCACTGAGGAATCAAACTGTGGTCGGGATGTTCACTCGGTGACCAACGTGTGTGGCTGGAGGACTCTGAGAACGAGTTCTTAAACCGCTGTGCCGGTTGATCACATATCCTCACATAAACCTTCAGGAAAAAACACTAATTTGTGAAGTATATAGATGATATCCAGAGCATACAAGCTTACATACAGTATTCATAAAATCAGAAAACAAATGGGCAGTCAGCAAGACAGTAAGGTTGTCCAGAGTGGTCCTGCGACACTTTAAGACCTTTCTTTTTGGATTTTTCCACCTGTGGTGGGTGATCACACCCAGTTACTCCGGGAGCAGGATCACCATTCTGTCCACACGTCACAGGTGTGATAACTGTGTGCTGCTCTATCAAACTGCACCATTCTTTCCTTGGATATACCTTTTTTATCAGCTGTCTGAAAAAGAAAACCCTCTGGAGTTCTTCCTTCAGAATATGAATGGTTGGATGCAGATTCCGAGGGCTGTGTCCCCAGTGTTTAAAACCATTATACATTATACACAATACATCTCGACGCATCACATTTTTTAATTTCTATACAAGATGTATTTTTTCTCACTGTGTTACCTGCTTTTTGTAATAAGATCCATAATTAAAATAACAGATGCATCTGCATTTTTTCCCATTATCTTTACTCAAGAAGCAGCCGACCACATCTCGGCCAGAGAGGACAGATGGTATGAAAGAGACGTAAAAGAATCCATCTACGTTAAACTGGGACAGCCGTCTTTGAACAGAGGACGTGGCCTTCGACATTACTTATCACCCACCTACAGTGCAGTGCTGGGTTCCCTCCCCAGACAACTTAACACCCGTTCACACCCTCCTAGCCCAAACCACCCACATGAAGGCCGGTTGGGTGAAAGTCTCACAGGTGGCCGTAACGACTCAGAGCTCACACGTGTCCTTGACAGCTCTGTGATGACACACAGAGTTTAAAAGCCTGCAACTCCCCTCCAGTTATTATGGACAACACTGGAAACATGGTTACACGCTAGGTGATGATTTTCATGATAACATGTCGTCATTTGCACAGCTTGGTTTGGGTTTCTGAGGCACAGGTGCAATCACAGCAGTTCATATATAATAATGATACTATATGTTGTCAGATATTTAAGTGTTTAAGTAAATGCAGCTTTAGTTTTTTGTGTGATTATCTTGTCCCCCTCTACAGGCTCCGAGTCCAGATGTGTACAGAGGCAAATACAGAGCCGACCACTCTAACCCTGCCAAGGCGTATGCAGATGAAGTCAAAGATATAATAAGCAGAGTCCATGAAAAAGGAGGCAAGGTACAGTTTGATTTTGGCTTGTTTGTGTCATGTTAACTGGTTTAAAAATATGTCATGTGATGCATTATTTTTCATAAACTCTTCAGCATTACATATCAGGACCAGTTCTCCCTGAAGGATAGAAAACTGATGTTGACTGTGTCCTCCTCACTCATCCAGACTAATTTAACCCCCTTGTTCTCATCTCCTTTATGTTTATGTCTGCTTCCCCGTGGGAGGGATCACTGAGTCTATAGATTTATCTATATGGAATGTTTCGGGTGTCTCAATTGCACCAAATTCGACACTCCACCTCGTTGGGTCCTCAGCAACAAACCTGCCAAGTGTGAAGTAGATTAGATGAACTCTTTAGCATGCAAGCTCGTTGGCAAATAATCAGATGTTGCAAAACTCACAGAAGGCTTGTCCGTGCTCGCAGTGATGAGAGGGAGTGGAACTCAGTCTCAGAGATGGTACAGAATGATTTATTGCAGTCAGGAGAAAGACAAAATTGAAAAAAGGACCAAACCACTTTTTTAGTTCTTACGTATGTGATTGAATGTTGCAGCCTGCTGTGCAGACAGCGACCTACATTAACACTCATCTCTGTATTTCCAAGTATTACGTGACTGCACTGCAAACTTGAAAGTGGCACACTTATGAAAGAGGGAGATCAACGGGTCACAGCTCTGGTTTTAGAGGAATAGACTTGATTTTTTTTCTTTTTCTAATACAGATCGCCGCTTTCACTGCTGAGTCACTGCAGAGTTGTGGCGGGCAGGTCATTCCACCCGCAGGATACTTCCAGCAAGTGGCAGAGTACGTTCCCAAACGAATTCACTCACGTTCATACACAATCATCTTACTGACACCAAATAAGGAGAGCGGCCATTCTGGCATGATTTCTTACAGTGTAAGGAATAGTTGAAGCACTGGACAGAATTACACACCTCACACCTGTTTGAAGCAGCTGCACCAGAATGCAGAGTTGATGATTAATGCATGTGGGTATTCTGTTGTGTTCTTTTCCAGAGACTATAGACAAAACCTGTCAAACGTGTCGCGTCTTATGTATTGTTGCATGTATGTGGGTGTGTGCCGTATCAAGAGAACGAGCAACGAACTCGGTTTACCTCTGCAGACACGTTCGCCAGGCAGGAGGTGTGTTCATCGCCGATGAAGTCCAGGTGGGCTTCGGGCGTGTGGGCACCCACTTCTGGGCGTTCCAGCTTCAGGGAGCGGACTTTGTGCCTGACATCGTCACCATGGGAAAGCCTATTGGCAACGGCCACCCCATGTCCTGTGTGGTCACGACCAAAGAGGTGGCAGAGGCCTTTGCTTTATCAGGAATGGAGTATTTCAATACAGTAAGAGCACTAATTTCCCTCTGTACCACCCATAAATATGCAAATATATGATTGATATAAATATCAAGTTCCTCTTAAATATTAAAATGTACAAAACACTGCAAAGGCCGAGAGCAGAGAGCTCGATATACCGTCTTTTCTTCTGCTCCCAAGTGGACCGGAAATGGCGCCGACCCAAAATCTCCTCCTTGTTGTTCAGCTCATGTCTAAATTTATGAAGCGTATCGACACAGCTGCTGTCCACATTATGGGAAAAGTACATTCTGTCCAAGCATTATTAACGGCTTTCCTCAGATGGCAGTTACTTCCTGTGACAAATTTAAGAGTTCTGTCTTTCATATTAAAGTTTGAATATTTCCAGTCATATACTGAAACGTTGAGTGTGTTTTAAACAGTTATTTGTCTTTTAATCTATAAACTAAAAACCCATCGCTGCCTCTGTAACAGAGCATGTCTGTTATGTACTCAGTGCTTCGGATCAGTTTGTCATCCTGATGATCGAGCGACTGATTTCCGAGGCGGTGCGAACCAAACCTCGGTGTAATCTTTCCTCTGTGTGTGGGGTTTTGAATTTCTCAGTTTGGTGGTAACCCAGTGTCGTGTGCCATCGGTCTGGCCGTACTCGACGTGATTGTGAAAGAGGATCTCCAGGGAAATGCGCTACGTGTGGGCCAATACCTGACCGATCTGCTGGAGAAGCAGAAAGAGAAGCATCCGCTGATCGGTGATATCAGGTGAGCACACACACAGTTACACTTTGTAATACCAGAATAATCCTCATGTTTGTAGAAACGCTGGACCAACATGTGAATCAGTGACTTGAGTCTTGGTATCACGTACCCGTGATCGTCAGTTAAACATTGTTGGAGATGCTGTGAGATATTGACCTTGGAATTGTAGCTGCCAATATTTTCTAACACTGCGACTGGAAGCTTGAAACCTCTCACTACTGTAAAGACTTTAAATGGTAGATTTCATTTGGTGTATTATTACCAAGATCCAGAACATGTTCTGGATCAAGAGAAGCAGCGTATGTTTAACTCTTCTGAGGAGTGAGCAGAGGTGTTTGGGGTCAGAGATGATTAACTGAATGGCGTCACGTCCTGCAGGGGTCGCGGCCTCTTTGTCGGCGTGGAGCTGGTGAAGGACCGAGTGAAGCTCACGCCTGCGACAGCAGAAGCACAAGAAGTCATATATAAGTAAGTGTAAGATTTACAGCATTTAAAGGAGGAATTCTGGCCATATTTCACAAATTACACCTTTAAAACAAGGAGCTTAGATTATACTCCTCTGCAGCCGTGCTTCAACAAAGTATTACTATTGAATAAAGCAACAAGTTCCAGCAGTGTCATGGCAGCGTTCTCATGTCACGCAGAGGGCTTATCAGTTTACAGTGAGATAATGAAGCTGAACATTTAACCTGCAGCAGATACACGTCTGTGTGTAATATTTTACAGAGCTGCCATTCATGATATCTAGTCGTGATATTTCATCATTCATGTAGGCGTTAAAGCTTTGGAAATCATTACGCCACATGTAATTATCAGGAAGACATAAAACAATCTGAGTTCACCCGTAAAGAACTTGACACTGACGTATCCGTGGATTACTTCCTCGCGTTCTTCATGGTCGGAAAGATGTTAAAATACAAACCTGACACTCAGCCTACACGATGCATGATTGGAATTCCATGTTTTATTCATGTATGAATTATAATGATTCAAAAAAAGAGTCTGAATGTGACAGAACTTGAACTATAATCATCTTTTATTGCAGTTTTTTTGACAGACGTTTTGTAGGAAGAGGAAAAGCAAAAGTGTAATTAAATAATTGAATAAGGCGACATTCATTTTAGTATGTCTTCTGTAAAAAAGGTATTTTACGACTGAAGTGCAACGTGACACAGAGCGCAGAGTAATTCCTGTTTTGTCCCCCAGGCTAAAGGAACAGTTCATCCTCCTCAGCGCTGACGGACCTCATCGCAATGTGCTCAAATTCAAGCCGCCGCTGTGCTTCACCGCGGAGGACGCTGACCTGGTGGTGGAGAAGATCGACCACATTCTCACAGGTGCTTATCGTCCCCGCAGTCCTTTTCTCTCTGTGGTGTCGGAACACGCCGTCACTCGTCTGGCGTGTGCATTATTTAAAAGGATCCAGGTGTGTAATGGTAGCCTACTGTCGCTGAAGGAGCTCTCAGTCACGTGTGTTAATGTATGTTTCCAGAACTCGAGGACGCCTTAGGCTTGAAGTTGCACAACACACTGAATGCAGAGAATGATAGCATCAAAAGAAAGGTAAGCATGACTCAGCTCCTTTTTTTAAACCTTTACCTGCCATTGAATCCTCTCAGTCATCCACTCAATAAACCCGAGCGAGTATTTGGACCAAAACTTTCATGTATTAGATCGGATCACTTGTCTTAAGAAGGCAAATAAATGACAGACAAGATTTAAACTTTCTTGATTTTCATTTCAACATTCTCTCCTCAATTTCCAGCTGCCAGCTGAAGAAAATGGACACCAGTATCACAGCGGGTTGATACTCACCAGAGGGAGTCCAGGAGCTCCTCAGCAAACCAAACGCCACAAGAGATAACGCTGCTAACAAACAGAGTCGGAGCTGTAAAATGACGAGACTTTATCAGCAGGAGGTTAAAAAGTGGAGTGCCTTAGCATTGGACCTAATGAAAAATGTTATGATGATAATAATAATGCACTGTGTATCTACGAGATGGCAGTATCTGCTCAGGTATTATGTTTTTAATCACATGTAGGAATCAAGCCACTTGTTCAGCATAACAAGCGTATTAAACTTTCACTTTGGTGCAGAAAACCTGCGTTAATTGCGGGACTTGTGCTGCAGAACCTGTATATTCCTCTAATTTAAATTTATGCCAACATTTACTTGACCATGATTTTCAGGGAATCATGATTTTAATAAAGCAAATAAGTGTTTTGTCACAATGGACGATGTTTGAGATGCAGCTGATCATAACCATAATGTGTGTGGAACCATTACACATTGTGTGCTGAAGCTATTTGCATTGAATAAAAAATACTGTATAACAAATAGTGTATGTGATACTTGTTCGTTGATCCACAGGGATAATTCTGGCGCTGAACTCTGCAGCATGTAGAATATACATGACATCACACCTGACCGCAAACAAACAAACATGGACGCTGTTTGACAAGTCAGCAATTATTTACCAATGTTCTCCTGCTGCTTCTCAACAGAGACTGGACAAAAACTGAGATGGTAGAGTGCTGAGTCACTCTCTGGGCTTTAGATTAATATTTTATGATGAGAGGTCATTCACTGCTCTTTGGTTACTCCTGATTTGTAAATCCATTCACTTCCTGATTGCAGCATGAAACTCACAAAACTTTTTATTAAGGTGTGAATTTATAATTGAACTGTTGCTGTTGCGCCCAGACGGAGATGTTTGAGCAGGTTGTAGCCACGATGTGATGGATCCTCAGTGGCGTTTCCTCAGATTGGATGACAGCGGGGCAGACCGGGGTCAGCAGGCGTCTTGGTGGAGGTTACACTTCCTGAGCCGGCACAGGAAGCACACCCTCTTCTGGCCCTTTTTTAAATATTTGTGTTGATGCTGGAAGCAAAGTAGATGTGACCGTCCTGAGTCGCTGGTGCAGCAGGTTGTGGGATGTCTGAGCGGGTTCGGAGTGTGAATGTCGACTGGAATCCACCTTGAGGTCATCAGATGGATCAATAGGTCCCTGACCTCCCTCGCCAACAGTTCCATGTGATTTTGTGCGGTCTGTGTTTTTGTTTTTTTTCATGGCTGAATGAACAAACTGACCTAAAATTGTCGTCTGTAACTGTTTTTTTGTTGTTGTTGTTGTTTTATTTAATAAAACTGTCATTATGATCTGACAGTAGAATCAGATCCAGGTCAGCTGTCTGTGGCTCCACCCAGTGGCTGTAATCTGATTTGCAGGAATCCACCGCTACCGGAGCAACACAACCAATCAGAACCAGGGGGCGTGTCTGAGAAGTGTCAATCACTCTCACACGCACGTACAGGGCAGTACCCCTCCTCCGCGCATGCGCAGTGCCTGCCCTCACCTGGTCAGATGCGTTCAAGCTGAAACTATAAACAGTGCTGGAGAACAACAACAACAGAGCAGAAACACCGAAATAAGAAGACTGAAGAAGTAAAACAGTAAAAACAAAGAACTGGACCGAGCCAGAGAGAAACCAGGATAAATATCAGAGCATCATCTCAGAGGTGGAGGAGCTGCGGATCTGTCAGGACTTTCTGCTGGACAGGTAAGAACCTGCTGATAGATGTTTCACTCTGTGTTGTAACCACAAGGCTAAGATGGCGGCTACAGTAACACTGCAGTAACACATATCCTGTACATGTTGCTGTGGAGCTACGTAACGTTAGCTTGCTGCTAAACCTAGCGTGTTAGCTTGTATGCTAACTCTGTGTTTATGGCTGCTGGTTAGCTAACGTGTCTTTCAGGTGAGCGGGCAGTTATAATAACGTTAGTTTGTGTTCAGGACGCTCTGAAGTGGTTGAATCAGTTTAGAGAAATAATGTTACTGATGCTTCAGAAAGGCAGCAGGTGAACATGTTGCACCTGGTGATGATTAGCTGCTAGCTCCGCCCACAGACTTGGACCAGGATCAGTCTCTGAGGACTTCACATGAGGTGTTTATATAATAATCTGCATACTTT
>CAEMYA010000149.1:453780-467511 GCA_903131615.1 Diplodus sargus | reverse complement strand
GCTTTGTGTTTATGGCTGCTGGTTAGCTAACGTGTCTTTCAGGTGAGCGGGCAGTTATAATAACGTTAGTTTGTGTTCAGGACGCTCTGAAGTGGTTGAATCAGTTTAGAGAAATAATGTTGCTGATGCTTCAGAAAGGCAGCAGGTGAACATGTTGCACCTGGTGATGATTAGCTGCTAGCTCCGCCCACAGACTTGGACCAGGATCAGTCTCTGAGGACTTCACATGAGGTGTTTAGATAATAATCTGCATACTTTCTTAATCTTGTGTTCTCTTGATATTCTTGCCCCTTTATGACCAAAAATGTTTCTAGAGATTTATTCTTCTCTACTTCTTCACAACACGTAGGTAATACGGTTTGCATCGGTCAGTTTCTGAAATGGTTCACTTAACATGCAGTCTTTGGTTTGTGAATTCAGGTTTTGCACATTTCTCAACCTTTTGTAGAACCTGAAATCTGGGGATAATATATTTATTTTGGTAAATATTTATGGATTCTAATTTCACACTCCTTGATATTTTGTCTGATAAACTGCTTTATATATTGACAATAATATCTCTAAAAACAAAAAGGAAATATTTTGTTTCATCCCTAAATTCTTATGAGATGTTACACACTTCCTCATTTGACCCTCAGACTTGTCGTATCACCGTTTAATCCGATGTTCTTCTCCCTCTGGATTCAGATTCCCATGATGCAGTTCTTTGCTTCCACGCTGCCCCAACCAAAGGCTTTTAGAGGGATGTGGAGACCAAGACTCCGCCGACTGTCCTCTGAGTACAACACACATGTTTAACACCTCAGCAGGTACCAAGCATGGTGTCATTAGTTCAGACTCGAGTATTACTCTGAACTTGGTGTGTTGTACTTACAGATGTTTCAAAGTTGTATTCACGTTATGTTTCGTCTTGTTCTCCGTCTCTACTGGAAGTTTACCACTCTCTCGTCTGTCACCAGGTGCTGCTCATGAGGGAGATGTCGCTCTCTGCAGATGAATCAGACCCAGACCATCAGTTTCACCTCCAGTCACCAGTCAGTCAAGTTCCTGAAGTTCACGGACGACACCTCGCTCATTGGGCTCATCTCTCTGCCTACATCTGGTGACCTGGTGCAGCCAGAACAACCTGGAGCTTAACACTCTAAAGACAGTGGAGATAGTCGTGGACCCGGCCCGGCCCGGCCCGGCCCCGTCATGCTGTGTGGCTCCCCAGTCGACTCTGTGGAGTCACCATCATCACCCAGGACCTAAAATGGGAGCTGAAGATCAGATCCCTCAGCAAAAACAGCAACAGAGGATGTTCTTCTTGCAGCAGCTGAAGAAGTTCAACCTGCCAAAGACGATGATGGCAGTCCATCCTCACCTCCTCCATCCTCGTTTCCTCCATCCCTATCTCCTTCATCCTCACCTCCTCCATCCTCGTTTCCTCCATCCCCACCTCCTTCATCCTCACCTCCTCCGTCCTCACCTCCTCCATCACCGCCTGGTATGCTGCTGCCACTGCAGGAGGCTGCACTCCATCAGGACCAGAACCTCCGGCCACATGAACAGTTTCTTCCCCTCTGCAGTTGGGGTCCTTAACAGGTCCAGGGACCTCCCTGACACCGACACCGACACCAACACTGACTCTGACCCCCTTTCACACAGAATTTGTACAATTTGTATAACTTTTAACAATCTTTTATTTTTTAATCCTTTTTTGCACATTCCTGTACAGCTCCTCCATCTTTATCAATCATCCCTCCCTTTTGTTCATATGGCTGTTTGTTTATTGTTATTATTATTATTATTATTATTATTATTATTATTATTTTGTTTGTCTTCAATGCATGCACCAAGACAAATTCCTCATTGATGAACCCATCTTGGTAATAAATCTGTTTCTGTTTCTGTTTCTGAGTTTGGTTTAGACCTGCTCAATCAGGAAATTGACATGAGATGACTTTTTTCTAGAATTAGGAAATATGAAATGAACAAATAACATGACAGATCACACGATGACTTACAACATCTATAAAACTTTGTCCTCACACTGCAATAAAATGATGGTTCATTACATCTCAGAGAAACCGCGTGGGGGGGGGGGGGGGGGGNACACATCCCCTCTTTCTTTTTGTTGGTAGTTTGTTTATTTGCGTGTTGGTAGTTTGTTTATTTGCGTGTTGGTAGTTTGTTGGTAGTTTGTTTATTTGTTGGTAGGTTTGGTTTGGTTGGTTGGTTTTTGGGTGTAGCAGCAACAGGAACAACAGGTCCAGAGCTGTTACACCACCTTCCACATGGTCTTAACAAATTTCTGTCATGAAACTGACTTCAGTAAAATATTAGCTGCTGATGGTTCATTGTCCCATAACCCCCTCTCTCCATCTCTGAGAAACCTCGGGAGGAGACACAGTCCCCTCCCAGGTCCTTCTCTGGACGAGGCAGGAGTCGAACCTGTAACCTGCATTACTGCAAACCAGGAACAGACCCACCGCACTACGAATCCTCCGGGCACTAGAGACTTTTCTCAGGGCGTCTTTCACTTCGTACTTCCAACTTCACTGACTTTTAAAAGAATCAAACCCAACTTCAATTGAGACTCAAACACACGACCAAGGTGGGAGTTGAACCTGTGCAAGCACCTCTGTGGTGACTACGAGCCAGGAACAGACCCACCACACTACCAATCCTCTGGGCGTTGGAGGTTCTTCTGTGGGCGCCTTTCACTTCGTACTTCCAACTTCACTGAGTTTTATAAGAATCAACACAAACTAATGATGAAGGCGGGATTTGAACCTATGCAAGTACCTCTGTGGTGACTACCAGCCAGCAACAGACCCACCACACTACCAGTCCTTGGGGCAGTAGATGGTTTTCTGTGTGCAGCTTTTATTCCATACTGTAAACTTTACTGAGTTTTATAAGAACCAAACTCAAGAGAGACTCGAACCCACGACTTTTGAAATCCAAGCCCAGGATTTACCCTGCTGAGCTAACAGGGATGCTTCAGCCAAAGAGTCTCTCAGAGGTTTTCACTCCTTCTTCTGGGCAGTAACTTCATAAAGAGTGGCGCTCTTTTGATGGATCTCTTCTCTGAGCGCTTCTAAGTTTTCATTTATAAATGTTGGTCTTCAAAAGTCAAAGAGTCTATGAGATCAACCTCTGACCTGTAGAGTGTCCACCTGGGCTGCTGGATTAGACAAAACTCCACCAAGGTTTGAACCCACAACCTTCAGTCTTCAAAGTAGCACTTTATCATCCTGAGTTAATGAGCTGGAGATGAAGTTTTGTTTCTGAGAGGATTTTACTCTTGTTTTGGACATCAGGTTTAAAATTTACATTAAGCACCCCAGGATTGAACCCACAACCTCCAGACTTTACTGAGTATTATAAGAATCAAACCTGCAACCTCAGGAGTGCTGACCAGGCCTCTATGAGCCTGAGCTACTGGATCCGACTGATGCTCTTTGTTTCTTTCAGATGTCGCTTTTAAACATCAACTCTAAAATTACAATCAAGAATTGAACCCATGACCTCCAAACTTCTAACCCTAGCATCACGCTGCTGAGTTAACAGGATGACAGGAGTGATGAGTCTCTTAGAGGTTTTCACTCCTTCTTCTGAGCAGCAACTTTATAAAGAGTCAGGATTCAAACCCACAACCTCCAGACCAGCTCATCAGATAGAATGTCCTGCCTTTGAGCTTTTGACTCTTTTATTTGAAGAGCTGTCTTCAAAACTCAGAACCTGAACTTTAGTTTGTGTACAGGCCGTCTCAGTTTGTCCGTCTGTGTCTCCATCAGATTGTTGCCCAGCACGAACATCAGTTCAACAGCAGCTCGTTGTATCAGGACGTCATCCTGCTGCTCTGGGATCCGGCTCCGTCCTCCTCCAACCTCACCGAGGTCTGAGAGGCATTAAAGTGAAAGTCTCGCCAAAATGCAACCTCGGCTTGGAACCTGGAACGCTCCTAAAGCTGAGCTTGTTAGCAAAAAACAATATTGACCTTTTTAGTAACTCTGTGTACACAAGCAATGTTCTAAATGCTCGTGTTCATGTGTAGAGACCCTGGTGATACTACGAGCAAAGTTTCATGTTGTGTCGAGACTTCTTAGTGTTTTAAAAACAGCGATTTTGCTGCTAGCGTAAAAGTGCCCCGAGCACTCCAACTGAAAATTAGCTTGACCTGAAAACAAAAATACGGTGACTGTTTTGTCGTAATTATGCTTTTACATGACGGTTTGACTCATTTACATTTACAAAAAAAGCCTAGATTGCATTTTGGCGCGAGTTTCACATTAACCTTTAGCACTTTGTAGAAGGAGCTTTATTAAGTTCATCCCAGTGACTTGTATTAGTTCACGAGGCGGAGCTGCCACATTCCAATATGGCGTTGACGTTTGGTCCAGCGCTCAATGAGTCGTCTGTGTTTACCTGTCTGTGGTTGCAGCTCCTCTGTGGGAGGGGCTCTGAGCAGGGCTGCAGACAGGAAGAAGGACTGACCTGAGAGCTGTATCATTGAAATATTCTGACCACTTCATTCTCAAAACTACAGACTGCAGCTTTAAAGGACAGCACAATTTCAGACTGTTTTATTTTGCTTATATGTGGCGGACCCTGCCACCTTTCCAGTTTCTAACAGTGTTCTGGGGACCTTGTTTTCCTCTGAGAACAGCTGGTTTGTTCAGTTATGGGATATACAAATATTTCAGAAATTATACATTATTTAATTCTAAGTTTGAATTTCTCCTTCAAAACAACATAGCGTCCCTTTAAAGTCCCAATGAGAAACATGAATACTCCCAAGCAGAGCCAAGTCATAAGCATATGTACTGACGGGCTATTTCAATGCAAGTTGTTGTGCTTTTGTGGACAGTGTGCTGTCCTTGGCAACTCATTAATGTGAAATTCAAACCTTGAAATGTGTTATTCACTTAGAAATAATCACAGCACTCAGGACTTCTCTGTATCTATGAAGTATATCAGTGTGAAGCGCTGGTTGCTGTTCTCTCCTGCCTCGTACATCTATGCTGCCACCTTCAGGAGGGCAGACTGCAACGCTTGTGTCGTGTTCACAACTCTGAACACTTGTCGATGCAAACAGGTCACAAAACATTTACATTAATCTTGGTGTTAATCTACTCAACAGATTCAGGTAGAAAATTAAACACACTTCTCTGAAAAGAAGATTTATTTCCCACTCTTGTACAAAAATGCAACTGTGACGAGTTCAAGGCCATTTTAAATGATTTCTTTACAAAAACAAAACAACTTAAACATTATTCGGACCCCCTGCTGAGACCAAATGAGTGGCTTCATTCAGCAACTTCCTTTTTCTTGTCCTCCTCCAGTGCGGTACGTCTAACTTCTTTTAGTGTGATTAAACATCTCAAGTATGCTAAAGATGGGCCAGGTTAATGTAGTTTTTATAATAAACAAAAGTAACATGAGAAAATTGGAGATGACGCGTCTTCAACAGTGATCTACTGGTTCATCATCACTTTGTTGGGAAATTTGGAGAGAAGGAGATGAAAAGGGAAGTCACTGAACACCAATGAGACAATGCCAGTGAGAGACTGTCAGTGCAGCTGCGTCTAATTTCTGTAGCAAATGTCAGTGCTTTCAGTCATGAATGGATGGTGATTATATCAAAAGATCAAGTTTATCTTATAATTTCTGTTGAACTGCCTGTTGGGGTTCCCACGCGACGTCCTCTGTCCTTCTGAATCTTTGTCAGTGTGCTCGTCTTGTCTTTAGCCCATGAGGTATCCTCTGAAAAGACAACAGATTCATTAGAAGAGACACTGTGAACTACAGACTGTTAAATATTGAGACAGGCCAACTTTGTGGGCCTTGTGCTGAAGTTCAGAGTTGGACTCACGGCAGCTTCATGCGCATGAACACTCTGGCCATGAAGAAGCTGAGGAGGACGCTGACAAAGCCGATGAAGAGCAACAAGAAGCGGTTGAGTTTGGGGATGTTTGGGGCGTTGGAGCGGTCCAGGATTATAAAGCCCAGGCCGCCCATCGTGAAGAGGAAACTGGAAGCCAGTCCTTCCATAATGTACTGCCCATTTACTCTGGAAAACAAATATAGTTATTTAATTTCTATCATTCCTATCTGAGGTGACCGTCACTAACAGGCTGATTGCTGTATGATGGAGTTTGTAGCGATGCTCTTGAACTGAAGCCTGACATACCTGTATGCCAGAAAGGCCACTGGCCGCTGGTGTCCATGCTCGTCAGTCATTGAACCCACACTTGGGGGCTCGACAATAACATCATAGATGATGCCTGTAATGTGGGAGAAGATTGAAACCAATCAGAACATGAGAAAGCTTTTACAAAGTCTGAGCAACTTTGATCTTATTAAATAACAAACTGATCATCCACTACTAAAGTTACTGGTGAATGATAAATGATTCTGAATGTCACATAAGTGTGAAACTAAGATGCATTCAGCTTGTTTTGTGCTAGCTAAATCCAAGTTAGCCGCAAGAAGCCGCTATGCTAACCGCCTTAGCTAGCCTTAACGCAAAGTTGGCTGATATACAAATGCAACCAAAGCCTACAACATGGGACATTAATCTAGCCACACACGAGTGAGCTTTATCTCTAAACAATACGCCGATACAGTCCAGGTTTGACGCTGACAAGCTAGCAGTCTCTGCATCTACGTTAGCTTAGCCGGAGCGGATCCATTTACCTCCTGTGATGAGAAAGTAGGACACAATAACGACCGCGTACACGGTCATAGCCGACGGCATGTGCAGCCATGACGGTTTCTTCAGCTTTATATTCGGACATTCCAGCACAGCAAACGGTATACTGTATAAAGTCTCCATGGTGTGTGAAGAAATGTCCGCTCTCTGCAGTTCAGCTGCTGACGCTGAGATCCGTCTGAGCAGCGACTGTGTTGACGTGTCCCGGAAGTACATGTTTTTATTTTTTCTTCTTCTCTGCGAGACGTTTTAATTTATTTATATTATTTTATTTGATAGGAAGAGGTGCCACTTTAAGCAAAAACATTTCCTGATACTTATATAAACTTAAATCAAATAAATGTTTTTTTTTACCATTTCTTTGGGAGAAAACTTGGCCGTGACGTCATCTTAAAGAGACAGTAACATCAGACGCTCAGGGGGAAACAAATCACTTTTTCTTACTGCGAGACCGGATCGATATTATTTTATTCGATTAATTACCGTTATAAAACTATGCTCTACTGTTCTCTATCAAATTATCGATTTTTTCCCCTAATAATCAATTTTCACTTCTTTGGTCCAGCGAAGTATATTCAAACATTTTACATTATATAGAAAACATTCCTATACTTTACAGCTTCCCTCTTCATGGTCATCTTGCATCACTATGGACACAATCAAAATGTCTCCATCATATCAGGATGACAGACTTATTTTAAAATTACTTCAGGGCTTTTGCAGACTTCCATCACAGCATAAATTACTTACTTGTGTTATGATACTGTATTGTACATCCTTACGAGTTATACTCAGACACCAGATGCCCACTTAAAAGAATCAGCAAAGCATCTTTGACATGTGTTCTCTATTGAAATATTAACAGAATCAGTAGAAATGTTACTTGAGGCAAAATTTAAAATGTCCCAATAAATCCTTATTTATCAGTTACATGGCTTTCAAAGATTCAACCTCCACTCACACGTCCCGTCCCTTTTCATCTAAATACACCGAAGGATTGAAAATCACAACAGGAAATGGATTTGTTTGTCATTTTTTATTGTGGCAATACAAATACACATTTTACTTAGATTTCTGGCTCTGTGCCTGTGCCTTCAGCACCTTGACGACGATCTTCTGCTCCTCAATCAAGAAAGCACGCTTGATCCTGAGAATAAAAGCAAAGAGATAATTTAGGCATAATGTTTTAGCCCTTCAACTCACATCAGTGTCATCAACAACTGTCTCCCTGTTCGTATTCATGCGATCCATCCAAAGTTCAGGTAACTTGTGAATGGCAGTATTAGACACTTTGTCACCATTATTATCAAGGCAATGCTAGCATCATTGGTTTCTCATCAAGAAAGGACAGATTAAAGGAAATGCTTCCATTACCTGTCACGCACACACTTGGCGCACATGGAGCCTCCGTAGGCCCTGCTGACGTGCTTCTTGGTCTTGGAGAGCCTCATCAGAACCTGAGGTCTAACAGCCCGGATCTACAAGACAGAACAGGACCATAATGAGACCACAGGCAACGTGAACTGGCTTACAAACACTTAACACAGCTGATGGAAAGTTATCCTAAAACAAGTTTAAATACAGTGGAGCAATGAAAACGCCCAAACTCTGAAGGCGGCCAAGAAACATTTACAAGCAGCCTGAAAGATGATGAGAACAGAAAGCTCTGGAACCAAAGGCAAAAAAATACTGCTGCCACTTCAGTAGCCGAGAAGCACACCAGGTCTTTAATTTCATTTGAACAAACTTATACACATTTGTAAAGCACACTGAGGCAATGTGATTGTGGGCTATATAAATAAACTTGATTTGATACAGATAAACACTTCTAAATCAGCACTGAGTGGATCGTATTTTAACTCATCGAGAAGGTCTTGGGCGTGCAGCTTGAGAATGAAACTGATCTCTAATCCTGAGTATTAATTTGGCAATGAAAAAGAAAGACCTGTACACAGGTCCAAGAAGATGAATCCACATCATGAGGTCTGAGAACAAGGTCACATTTGGGCCAATTTGTAGTTCTGCAAAGATTTTAAAGTTTCTGTTTGCGAGGCCTCTCTACAGCGAAGTGTTCAGGGGATCGATGTAATTTTACAACACCTTTGTTTATGAGTACTAGTGAAATAGTTGTTTTAGCATGTGACTATGACAATTCGGCAATTCGGACAAAAATGCATTTAACACTTCTAGACTTTAAGGCATAGTTGCTTATCTGGATGATAATTCAGATAATCAACTATACTTAAAGTCTACAAGTGACACTAAAACATACTTCACTCGACCTCACATTTTGTTTAAGAATATTGTGTGAACGCGGATGAGTGTAAACTGAAGGTATTGAACACATTTCCACACATCCAATTTAATCGCTTTTATGGGGACAGGAAGGAACTGAAGAGCTTGATCGGCTCATTCATGTGAGCATACTCACAATCAACCGACCAGGAAAATTCACCAAGATAAACATCTAAGATAAGCATCTAAATAATCCAACATCTGGATATAAACAGCTGCTTGATATATTCTTCGCCATGTTGTGATGCTCGAGCACAGTTTTCATTTAACTTTCAATTTAATTTTCTCATTTTCAGTGGGCATGAATTAATCTTAATAGAAAAAAAAGGCAAGTAACCTACAGTCACAACAAACATCAGCTTCTACATGAAATACTATGTAAGCACATACAGGTGATGGTTATCATCACTTGGCCGGTGTTCTGTCCCACAGCAGAACAACCAAAAAACAAGAAACTGTTTCTCATTAATTAGAAACTCATTCATTTATGAAAAAGTGACATCTCAGCCATGTTTTCACTTTAAGTTCAGTGAATTGTTGTATGGCAATTACTCCATCTTAAGTTATGATAAGAAGCAACGCATCTGGTAAAAGACTTGTGTCAATGACTGATTTACAACCTCAAACGTGATCATGTGATTTTTTTAAATTATGTGGAATAATTTCTCTGAAGTTGTTTCACATGCTGCTAACTATTAGTATGTTTTTACAAGCGTTTACAAAGGAAGTCAGGTCTCCTTCTACACATCAAGGTAAAGGGGATGTGTTGATGCTGTTGTGGCATGAAGTCATCCATCCTCTCAATTAAGTGCCGATTCTCATCCATCCATTCATTTATTTAACTTGCAAATTCAAAGTTAACTTCAGGATCTCTGGGGAGGAACACGATGAAGATGCACCTCTTACAGATATCTAATTGGGGTAAAGTTATCAGACCGAACCGGAGATCATCTACAGCAGACTTTTACAATCAATGCGACCAGCTCAGGCTTCATACATGTACCTTTTCTTTGAGCAGCCATTCTTATACAGCGTGCTTGGAAAAATCAATGAGCATTCACCAGAAAACAGTAAGTTTACTTACACCACGCAGTCTTCCTGGGCAGATGCCACATGCCGACTTGGGAGCTTTGCCGACCTTCTTGGTGTACAGGTACACAATACGGTTACCAGGTGTCCGTGACCTGCAGACCAACACGGAGGAAGAAACATAAATCACAATCAGATATTCATACATGAAGTAGCAATAGTGTCTGTTTCCAAGCAGGCGATGTGACAGAGACGCTGCAGGACGCTGACTTACAGTCTGGTTTTGTTGGAGGCAGTGTTGTAGGACAACCTACGACGGTAAGTCAGCCGCTGCACCATGTTGAAGCTGAAAACAGAAGAAATATACACTTATTATTGAACATGATGCTAGGATGCTAACTGTTAGCTGCGCTAACGCTGCTGCTCCTCAACATGCTAGCAACACCGGCTAACTTTTACATTCACGTTCCAAAACATTTGAGTTAATTAATTGGCAATGTATCATACTGATAGTGAATTCTATATGAAAACACATTCAGCTTGGCTGTTAGCCACGGTTATCACATTTAGTGCGCTTTAGATAGCGGCCATCGGGACCATGGAGGGCTTCTTTAAATTGTGATGGAAAATACATAAAATAACACAATTGTCACATATTTAGAGACGTGAAGTTGTTTTAAGCGTTATCTCTATTTGAAATCGATGTTATTCTCTTTTTAAACGCAGGATTACATCGGATTATCAAATTATAATGTTTCAGAGGAAAGCAGGGAGCCGCCATACCTGCTGTCTGCGGAACCGGAAGAGGAAGGAGGAAGGCTGGTGTTACAGGTTAAAGTTTCCCCATGCCGGCTGTTTCATGACTGCTCTCTGCTGGTGGCTCGTTTTAACTACACAGATATGAAACAAATTGTATTAAGTGTAATTATGCGGTTGTTATGTGAAAACTTATGTTGATTAAAAGTGTCTTCGATTTGCACTAATTAATAGCCGCTTTTATTTTGAAATAAACATTTTCCTGCGAGGTAAGCGCTGTTTTACCACAAATATGGCGAAATTGTTGATTAAATGTTATCATAGATGGCAGTTACCCAATCTACTGTGACTTGCATGAAAACTGGCACGCACATTTATCAGCCTGTGTTTTCTCAATTAGATAATGAAGTCTTTTATTTTGTCGGATCCATGTTACATCCTGATTACACCTGCTGTGATTAATCTTCTTTTCAAACCTACCAAAACATCAAAAGCTCTTATTTTTGCCACTCATTATTATTCCTGTTATCGTTGTTATGGAACAAAGAACAATGTCAGGTTCACTCTTGCAAACTGTTAATATTTCCAGTAAAACCCTTCAACTCTTGTTTTGACACGTCCCTGTGGGGAAAGCACAGGTGTAACCGAAAATGTTAACGCCTTCCATTTATATTCTCCAGTTGTGCCTTTGAACCTGACATAGCTGGCACACCTAAAATAACAGAGCTCTAATTAATTTATTGAGGTGTATCTGTGTTTTTCCTGCTTGACGGGTCTGAATTTTTGGCATGAGACAGCCCTGTCATGAGTTAATTACTGCAAACCCTCAACAGGAGACTCATTTTAAACATTCACAATAGCAGGGTGTGTTATCTCCAACATGAACACGATGCATGCGTCGCCCAGGAGATGGCAGCAGTGGTGTGCCACCAGTGTTGTGAGCGGTTTGTCCCTCACACTCAGGATGGGATAAAAATATCAAGGTATGTTGAAGAAGAAATAATGCACATTCATGGAAATACTAGTGCAAATACTGAGCAATTGTAAAACAAATATTCCCATGTCTTGTGGAGCAAACATTTTAAAGGTGCAGTATGTAAGAATTTTAGTCAAAGCATTAAAGTATTATGGTAATATATCATACTAATTTCTTAGCCGTAGCCACTTTGAACTTTAGGAGGTGATAATCTGACAGTAAACAACATCGACAATCCCTTCAGTCCAGGCAGTCAGCTGACACCACCGCTGGCTGCACAGTTAACTGAGCGAACAGGAGCTACAATTAGCAGCAGTTAGCAGTTACCTCTATTTGTTTGGTGTATAAAGTCAACAGGGGGTCAAGTTTTCCTTTAAAATTGCTTATTTCATCATAAGTCCTCTGAAAGTGGTCACAGGTAACTCCACCCCCCCACCGAGTGTTTCCCAGTGGTATCATTGTTGGCGCTGCTGTTGCAAAGACAACTGGATCTTTTTCTGATTTCGCCAGAGATGCAAATGAAAACAACACGGGGCAAAACACGAGTATATTCAGTCATTTAGCCTTCAATAGAAATCATAATGATAGTAATGATAACAGAATTACACTGTTTATAGGGAACCAATGTAAACGTTGATGGTTTCATACTGAAAATCTTTTACATTGTGCAATAAACATTTACTTCATAATGACACACTGCAGCAGAAATCTTCTCTACTGCCAGTTTAAAGCGGCCAAATCTGCATTAATAATAAAAAAAGAACAACGTCTAATCACCATTAAAAGTCTCCCTCATGGCATGAAACATTTCCTTGCAAAACAAGAAGTACCTGCCATGCACGCACAGATCCAAGGAACATATCTGCAGCATACACACCGTCGCTCTTAAAACGAGAGAAATAGCTCAAAATGGCTCCCAATCAAAGAGGTGCTGTGTCACAGACAGACATTTGCCAAGCTCAGCCAACAGATGGTGAGCTTGGCAACCTTTTAGATGAAGCATTTGGCAAAGGCAAAGTTCAGCGACAACACAAGGCTCGGTACAGTGTGCTGGCACATGACGCATCCGTTTTAAGGGCACGAAACTCACTGACTGGTTTCAGCTTAACTTAGTCAGAACTACCTGGGGGGTGGATTTGTGTCTAAGAGTGAAAAGTTCACTCGCGCTCTTTTATTGTCTGTGATTCATCAGTAAACCTGGAAATGATGCTACTTAATGAGGTCTACTATTCTTACGATAAACATGACGTCTTTTACAATTAGTCCAATGACTTCAAACAATACTGAAATCCTTTGCTACGTCAGAGACGACACCCGTACACACACCGTCATTGTTTTGTGGTTGGAAACTTTTTTTCACTGCTGCCGACCTCTGGATGTCTGAGCTTGTTCAACATGGTCTGCGATGGGGATTGATTTGATTAAGTCCAGATGTGAGGCGACCTGGGATTAACCCGTTCTTCACGAGAATCAAGGTCCTTTACAAAGGATGCCAAAGAGGATTGTGGGCGACTCCAAGAGACACAGAGGAGCACGCAGACGTCCGAATAATTGGTAACATCTGCAGGCGGCCTGTCTTAATCTGATTAGAAGTAATTATTCCACAAGACATCTCAGTGGCATATTTAATTTAGATCTCAACCCAACAAAACACCAATAGATTCTTGATGTTAGCTCATTTTAGATAAAGTTTATGTACTGTAAACCCGTCTGACACAAGCAGCCCCTCCCTCTCAATCGGTCCTGCCTCGTCAAAGATGAACCATATCACCTTAAGTGCACTTGATTACGCAAGCCCGTCCGACCCCCCCCCCCCGACATCTCCTTGGGCCTTCTGTGTAATCTGCTGAGATTTAAACCTGCTGCTCCTGTTTAATAAATCCACTGCGATTAAAATAGGATTACAGCTCTGCTTTCGCCTTCCTAATGACATCAGAGCATGAAACATTTTTTGACTTTCTTTTTTTTTTTTTTT